>CAJUYG010003311.1:0-15553 GCA_910591675.1 Galerucella calmariensis
ATAAAACGAGTTGACTATGAATATTCACCAGTCGAAACAGAACCTTGCTCTTTATCTAATTCTATTTTATTCATGTGTCCTTGTCATTTTATGAAGAAATACCATCGATCGGTGACAGTTCACAGCCATGAATTCACATTTCTCCTTTGATTACAGCCATCAAGTGAATACAATTTAAAAAAATTATGAGTATATTCAACCAACCACAGAATAACAATGGCGAATTTGCTCTTGGTTATTTATGGGAATGAAATAAGGCTAGATGTTGTAGGTGTCAAGTCACTAGGTCAAGTTTATGAGTAAATAATATACTACTTGAAATACAGTGGGAATTGCTAATGGTTGCTCTATTGCATTATTATGTTTTAATAAACCTGTTATAAGTATATGAGTAAATACAGGGTGTTTTCAAATGATACAACATTTGCATGTAGATACCTCTCAAAAAATTGGACAAAATGACATAAGGATTGAGGAGTCCAGCCCATTTACTTTTCGAAATACCAATGTTTATATAGTATGATAACTTTGAGATGGATGAATAAATTGATTTAACATTTGGCAGGTTTTTAAATGCCAAAGGAATTACATGTTTCAAATCTTGATCCATTGGTGTACATTTGGAAGAATATGTTACCTTTCCCATCCCATTTTTTACGCCACTAGCATTTGAAGCTATTTTCATTTTATTTTGTATTTCTTAATGGTTTCCACGTGAATATAATATGATATATGATATAAAACATAATAAAATATTTTTGTTTATGATTCAGTGATCTTATTCAATAATTATATTGAATTATTCCACGTAGAAAGGATTAAAATATTTAATCTATAGATAAAAATCAAAAGATCTGTAGTTTTCAAGATATTCAATGTTTTTATGAAGTCTGCAAGATCACTTTTTATGAAATGAGAAAAATATTTTTCATGTATTTTTTTTAATAACTACCAAACTACTAATGGTTAGAGTATGTAACATGAACTAATTTGTGAAACAGCAATGCATCTAAAACATTAGTAGAAGACTGTTGGATATAATTTCCCAAACTTGGGATTTTATTCACAAAAGAATTAATGACAATAAAAAATGAGATAGTTACAAAGTTAAATAATATCCCATCTCTTGTAATTTATTGGCTGCTTAGTGAAAAAATTTGTTTGAATGGGATATCATCTAACTTTGTAATTATCTTATTTTCTATTGTCATTAATTCTCTTGTTCATAAAATCACAAGCTTGGACTAATGTTTTCATTAATCGTCTCCGAATGTCTTTCACAAATTAGTTCCTGTTACACATTCTCGCCATTAGTGGTTTGATAAATATTTGAAAATAATTCAAGGAAAATATATATTTCTTAATTTGATTATTGAAAAGTGATCTTGCAGACTTTAAGAAAACCCTAAAACCCTTAAATTGGCAAGATACGATTTCGGTGCGAAATAGTAGATATATTATGCAATGAGCACAAAATGATGCCCCTTTTGTTGCGAATTGCATACTATACTTTTTCTAGGACAACATATCGTTCATGTTTAATACATGCATACATTGCAAAAACTTTGAAAGAAATAAACTGATAATATTTCATTACTCCGAATTCACCGCTAATGGGCTTTCTATCAGTATTAAAATATAAATTGAAGAAATATGTAAATATTTTCTTTATTGCTATTTCTAAAAGGTATATAATGCCTATAAAAATGTATTTATAGAAAACAACTATGAAATTACTCGTTTCCTACTAAAACTTTGACAGAAACGATCTGCTGACATTTCATCAATTTGTCGCTAGACGTCAAAATTTGACAATCCGTAGTTGTCGTGATTTTAAAGTGAACAAAGACCTAACACGAAATATTTCATTTCGCATTTGTTGCTTAGCAACATGCCTAGCAGCCGATGCAAAAATGAAATTCTGTACAAAATGTGCACGTTTATGATTTAAGTTACGGTTATAAAATGAACATTTATCGAGGTTGTCGTAGAAAAAAGATTATTTGAGGTATTAAATACAAACAATGGATCTCTTAGAACCCATTAGGCAAAATTTTTTGAATAAAAGTATCACATAGTTACTAAAAATGAATTGTATCCCATGAGATACGCTGCCAATTTGACAGAACAACGTTTTTTATTTTGTATTCTATAATATGCATTGCCAAGTTAATAAAGCACTGTGGATAACAGTTTTTTCATTTAATAAAAAGAATACATGTAAATCCTAGAAAAAAGTAGAAAAAGAATAAAAGCAAACTTAAAAAAGCTGAACATAGTGGTGGAATTGATAAAAAACAATTTCTGTCTTTTACTAGACAAAGTCTCAAATTACAATTTGAGCATATCCAATGAGTTTCACTCTGTTTGCAATATCTGCACCTTCCTTTACTACTACACGTGGGGAAATGATCAATTTTATCATATCGAATTTCATTTGCAGGTCTTAAAATCACAAGATGTTGAATTTTTTTGTTTTATTTTGAATCTTGTAAATATCCGCGTTTCTTTGAATGTCTATCCTTCATCTTCGGTACTCGTGCTATTTCATACCTAAAGTCTTTTAATGCTAACTTCATGAAGTAAGGTTCTATCACGCCTGTACATCAACCAAGCATTATTTAGAGCAATATCTAACATCTGGGAGAAGATAGATAGATACCATCTACGTGCTTTTAAAGGGATCTTATACAAACTCACCAACATGTCCATAGTATCGACCCCACCCATGTGTGAGTTATAATGCTTGACAACATTAGGACGAACAATGTCCGATTTCATTTTCTGTACTTTATCGTTACTTTTGATAGTTGATATGGGTTCAGAAGACATGTAAGAACTTGGTAAGGTAACTGCCTTATTATCGTACCACTTAACACAGCTAAGTTTATGGGTGTTATCGGTTCTGCAACAGAACGATCCTCTTCCCTTTTTCTTGAGGTCTCTCTATCACTTCCTAAAATACAGTTTTGTAACTGATTTTGTCATATTGTTCCTAAAGAGAGTGTACCATATTCATACCGAAGAAAATAAATTGAGTCAAATGAAGTGAAGTAGTTATCGAAGTGAAGAACACTCAAAGCTGGCTCTATCATCGATTTACTCAAGGCGACAACCACAAAAACCCATTTCTTCTAACTCCTCGCGATGACTCTTTTAGGATACATTCAAATTATTGTAACGATTATAAGAAAAATAAGTTATTTTTTGAAATTGTTTATACATAAATAGTTGAAATCATCCTTTCAGACTCGCATTCAGGTATTTTTTTGAAGTAGACCCTAAGTTTAAATAGTATCTCAAGAAAACATTGTTGTATTCTGTGTAAAAATTTTTATTTAAAATTGCAAAGCGCTTTCGGCTATTGAGCCATCTTCAGTGCTATATCTACCTGCAAGTAAGTAATAATAAGAAATTAGTAAGGAATTACTTACTCGTCAGATATGATACAAGAAACCTAATTAATTAAATGTCGACAACACATTAACGTCACAATGATAAGATTACATAAAATTTAAAATTATCCCCTGATTGGGGTTAAACTGTCTTCATATAAAAATGTTCAAAATATGAAGACAGTTTAACCCCAATCAGGGGATAATTTTAAATTTTAAATTTAATGTAATTTTAACACTATTTATCACAAATTTCTTTTTCAAAATTTTCCAACTATTATTATTTACTTGCAGGTATAGCACTGAAGCAGTCACATGTTTTTTTGAAGCATCTTGACATATCATGATCTAATTGCACACAAAAGCGAGAGATGGCACTACTATGATGATTTGCAAGGTTAAATACTACTATTAGAACGTTCTGCAATGACTTGTTTGGGTGTGAGTTAAAGTTTATAGTTTTGGTAGCTTTTGAAAATGTATGTATCTTAGAGGATACTCTGCCAATTTAAGGGAAATATCTTGAAAACTACAAATTTTTTTATATGTAAAGGTTATGCGTTTTTCCCATGAAAACCATTGAGGAATACAAAATAAAATGAAAATAGCTTCAAATGCCAGTGGCGTGAAAAATGGGACGGAAAAGGTAACATATTCTTCCAAATGTATACCACTGCATCAAGATTTGAAATATGTTTTTCCTTCAAAATATGCCGTTTTGGATTTAAAAACAACCTGCCAAATGTAAGATCAATTTATTTATCCATCTTTAAGTTATCAAATTAGAACATTCAAGTTTTCATAACTTTAGCACCCCGTATTTGGAAAAGCAAAAAGGCTGGACCCCTCAATCCTTATATCATTTTGTCCAATTTTACGAGAGGTATCTAACATGCAAACGTTGTAAGTGTCATTTGAAAACACCCAGTATATTATTGTTTATTATACATACATACAGGGTGGACGGACGAAAACTAAACAGAGCCATTATCAAGAGCTGCGTACCTCAAAATATTTAAATTACATTAGGAGTCGAGTACAGTATCATTTGTATGCCCTTTCAATCTTTTTTTTAAAGTCGTTACATTTTAAAGTTCGGCCTGATATTTTTCAAAGAATTACATTTCAAAATTGTGTACTCGCTTAGTTTTTAATAAGAGTTTTTCAAAATAGTGAAAGTTACAGACGGGTCGTTGAGTACGCCAATGGCTTAACCGCTGATTTTTTTGTTTTTTATTCTTTTTGTTATTTTTTACCGCATTTGTAAAAAGAATTATACGGTACAGACACACAAAGGAACTTGAAATTAGCGTGTGCTTCTGAGAAGAGTGCAGACACGTCAAGAAGCTCCTGCTCCTGGAAGATATTCCAGTTCTGGCTCGAGCGGCTGACGAATGCTTGCGCAAGTACTACTTCACAAAACCATACAGGGCTATGATCCGGGATAAAGAGACGAATACACAGCCTCATGGGACTGTCTGGTTCACAGATGGCTCATGCTCTGATGACAGAGCAGGTGCAGGAATTTACCCAAGGACACAAATCTGTATACCATTGGGTGATGGTGTATCTGCATATCAGGCCGAGATATACGCTATCTTGGAATGTGCGCAGATAAACCTAGACAAAGGTTATGTGGATCGACGCATAACAATATACACCGACAGTCAGGCAGCAATTAAAGCCCTGAGTGGATATACCATCAACTCAGGACTTGCTGACGAATGTCGAGAACGACTTGCTGAACTTGCAAGTCGGAACGCAGTGCAACTAGAATGGATTCCGGCCCACTCTGGTTTTGAAGGCAACGAAATGGCGGATGCAGTGGCTGCGGAAGGGGCGGCAGCTCCTCTCTGCGGCCCGGGCCCGACCCTTGGCCTAACAAAACAAACAATACGCAAGGAGACGAGGAAGTTGCTGAGGAACCAGCACCTCGCTCATTGGAATGCTCTGCAGGTTCCTAGACAATCCAAACTTCTACTGAAGGGATGGAATGATGGACATGCTTTGGCAGCTATTGAACTACCAAGGAGTAGGTTGAGGAAGACATTCCTAACAGGGCACTGCTGTGTGAGGAAGCACCTCTACAACCTAGGAGTAGAGGAAAGTTCCCTATGTAGGGGTTACGGCATGACTGACGAAACGTCAGTCCATGTTCTCTTAGAGTGTCCACACTGGGCTGAATCACGCAGGCGAATCTTCGGAGTCCCTGTCATGGCCCCTGGAGACACAAGCAGGCATCCACTGAAAAAGGTTGTGGCCTTTATTAAAGGGCTCGGCTTCATGGATGTCTAGGTAGCCAATGGCCTCAGTGCCGGACCATGACTTAAGTTTGGCTAGGTCAAGACTCGCCTGCATATTCTGTAGTAGTAGTAGTAGTGCTTCTGAAAACAATAAACCATGGTTCCATTGCGGATAGGGTAGATATTATTTCGCTCAATTCTATTAAAAGAGTGTGCAAATGTAACGGATCAGTTATTTATTGAAAAATATCAAGATAAACAGGTCAGTAGGAAGTATGATCTAGTGTAAATTGGAAAATTTCAAGACACTCGAAATGTAGCTGATAAAAACCGAGAAAACAGCCTGCCTATGGTTAATGAAGCTAGTGAAGTTGCAGTATTGGGTCATGTTTATCTAGATCCTACGTTAACTACAAGGCAATTAGCATCTGTGCCTGGAATCAATCGAACTTACATTACAAACATTTTAAAGCACAACAAATTCCATCCGTATGAGAAACATTTAGTGCAGGAGCTTAATGAGGATGATTATGACCGCAGTTTTGCGAAATAACGAGTGTGCGAGCCGCGAAACATACACAGTTTCTTTTAAATATCGTTTTCTCCGATTAATGCAGCTTTTTTATTAACGGTACTGTAAATCGTTCTAATTGGTCGGATTCAAACCCAAGAATTTTGCAGGTGGTATATACATAGATAGAAGCCGCAAAAATGAAATGAATGCGTTGGAATTTCCGGAGATCGGATGCTGGTCCCATATTTTTTATCAAGGCGGAATGTATTTGCAATTATTGGCAGATGCTATTGACCTTACATTGACCGATACTATTGAAGGTCATTCAATTTTATTATTATGCATTATGCTTTGATTGTTCGTCAATATTTAAACCAAGAGTTTCCACAACTCTGGATTGGGAAGAGTGAATGGCCTACCTGGTCACCAGATTTGACAAACCTTAATCGTGGGGAAATTACGAAAGAAATTTTTTAAAAACACAACCAGCCTCTTTGGAGGATTTGCGTCAAAGAATTGTCGAGAAGTGCCATTGAATCACTCCGGAAATTCGTCGGAATGGTGCGAGAGCGTTTAAACAAAATTTTTATTATTGTATGGACGCCGGTGGTTATCAATTTGAACATTTAATTTAAATAAGAAGTGAGTGAACAACTGAATTTCATTTAAACTTAAAAACGTGATTTCAAAATTTGAAAATTGTTGTGAAGAGAACTGGAAGAGATTTGAAATTATACTTTTTTGACTCCTAATCCCAGCCCCACTAGTGGTTGAAAGTAGCGAATTAAAAAATACCAAAAAAAAAGTATCCCCCTTTGATCAAAAATCGACAGTTCTCTTATACTAGGTAAGGAAAATTAAAAAGTGGCAAAACCTCAATTTGCATAAAAATTTTGGATTAGGCTCATCTCACCCTCTACTTCATATTCTATATCAGGCTAATGGGCGCTGATTTTTCTTGCCCTTGCTCCTTATTGTCAAAAATTATAAAATAACCTTAATATTGGTAAAATTTAGTTTGGATTGTCAAAAATATGGGTTCTGGTCGACTTCGCGACCCTCGGAATTTTATGTTAATTTTAGATTTTTGTTTGAAAGCTTACCTGAAATAAAGCAGATTAGAACAAAAATTTCGCTGGATCATCCAGTAATTACTTCAAAAATCACGATTTTAGTTCAAAAAATTGTACTTTTTCAACTCTAATTCATGCTATTTCACGATAAATATTTTCACTTTAAACAGTAAAGGTTATTATCTTGAACTAAATGTCAGTCTGTTTCCCAAAAAAAAAACCGGTGGAAAATACTTAAATTTTGCCAATTTTTAAAAATATTCGTAAGCATCAATATTTTCGTTTGACACTTAAGCTTTTAGAATTACACACTAAAATCTTATGTCAGAGCTTATGTCTAGATATCCTAGGTTCACAATTCAGGTGACACTTCCTAACGGCGTTGTCAAATGATCCTAATTTTCTTTCAGCTGAATGCATTGTAATAGATTACACGAATATATAACAATATAAGATTATTTGCATTTATAATCATGAAAATTCTAAAAATAGTTAGGTTAACAATTTTTTTCTTTTTCTCTTGCTCCGTTTAATGATATTTTAGTCACACTTTGATCTGTGTCAGTTGGTCGAGAAGCGGTATGTGTTGAATTATGATAAAAATTTTTTGCTCCAGTAGAAATCCTATGAGGTCAATTTGAGATGAAGAGATGTATTTCCTTCCCCTTCTCGGAAAATTGTCTAATAATTTGTATTCCACATGAATGCGCGCCGGGTCAACGTTTCGCAATTCGCGCGCGCGAATTGCGAAACGTCGACCCGTGAATCCAGGAAAAAACAACAATGTATTAAAAACAACAACAAAATACAAAAAATAAGTAAAAAATTATATGTAGATATGTGCTTAATTAACCTACATAAATTCTTTAATACAAATGTTTTCGAATATGCCCACCATTCATGTCAATACATTTATGCAAGCGTAGTTGAAGATTTTAAAAAGTCTCTCAACATTTGTGGTTGAATAATTTCTATTACGTTCCTCATGTTTTGTTTCAATTCCATTAAATTTTGTGGTAAAGGATTATAACATATTTCTTTTACATATCCCCAAAAGAATAAATCGGGAACAGTGAAATCTGGAGAGTATAGTGACCATTCTATAGGACCGGCTCTCCCTATCCATCTATTAGGAAATGTTTGATTCACAGAATCTCTTGCTACGCGAGAATAGTGCGGAGGTGCGCCATCTTGTTAGAAGTAGACCGTCTCAATCATGCCATCTTGCACAAGTTGAGGATATAAGTAAGTCTGCAGCATATCTGTGTAAACTGCACCAGTGACAGTTCGTTCAGCGAAGAAGAAAGGTCCATATATCTTTTCCTTAAACATACCACACCAGACATTTACCTTAGGTGAATCCCTTTCAAACTCATTGTAAACACGGGGGTTTTCGTCGGCCCAGATTCTACAGTTATGTTTGTTCACTTTACCATTAAGGTGGGTAGCTTCATCAGACATAATTAATGTAACATTGGGATCTGTTCTAAATAAATCCAAAAGAGTTTCGATCCTAAATAGACGTTTGTTGTATGCCTCTGGAAAAATTTTGAAAAATCTATATCTTATGTGCCTTCATTTTCAAAATTCTTAATAATTTATGTACCTCACCGTATGACATTTCTAACGCGTTGGCCATTTTTCTTATGGAAATGGAATTGTTATTAACATTTAAAATTTCTTGAACTGCCAACAAATCATTTAGTAAAATGTAATTACGATTAATATTTTCAATTTTTTCTCTTTCCAAAGTACCTGTTTCATGAAATTTTTGCCACCAGGACAATATTGAGTACCTTGACGGAGGATTCCTCTGAAAAATTCGACGAAAATTTCTTTTTGTTTGTGTACCAGATTTGGTTTCTGCAAAAAATGTAACTGTACGTGCTTTTTCCCTATTTGTAAACATTTTTAATAAGGAGTTTCGACAAAAGTACAGAATTAAATAAGTAGAATAAATCACAATAAGCAGAATTACTTGTCAATGACTGACAGTAGCAGTCACATCACTCTTGATTATAACAAAAAAATACTAAATCAGTATGTGTTAGTAAAACGTTGGGTTCTTCTTAAGCCGTTCAATTAAAACCGCTTCTCGATGTCATTACTAGTTCAGAAGTTATGCGCTGGCAAAAATGTACGGAATTACTGTAGTCAACGAATTGCAGTCTATCTCTTAAAGATAATATGCTCCTTAAAACCATATATTTTTAAAAAGGTACAAAAAATGCAGATTGTTTCATTTAAAATGTCTAAGTTATTGATCTCCAAAAAACCCAAGTTTTTACCTGGAGTCTAGGGAAAAAATACAAAATTGGCAACAGCGTGAAAAAAAATTTTCTCAGTTCCTGAAGCCGTTCAGTCAAAACCGCCTCTCGATATCTTAATCGGTTTCCAAGTTATGGGCTCATAAAAAGTGTCGGAATTCAAATGATCACCCTGTACAAATATAATTATAATTATAATGTTATAATACATGGTTTTATATACGAAGTGATTCAACACAAGTTATCTTTTATGAACAAAAGCTGTGGTACTTCAAATTATTTATTTTTCAATAGTACTTACACTTACATACCTAAAGTTACTTCACATTATTGTAAAAATTTCGTAAATTATGAACATAGCTCTATGATATCTCTATGTGCTTTTTGCAATAAACTACCTATAGAGCATATTTGACAAATATTCACGAAAATACCCAAACTATATTTTGTAGTTGCCTCCAATACACGCATTCCCATTACGCCATTCTCCCCCACATTTTTCATGTTTCAGAATGTGGAGTCGGTTTTCGAAAATTAATAGTTAATATTTACGTTTGTCCTTGTTGTAAACGTGTCTTAAAGAATATAAACGACATTATTACCATTCTAAATAAACAAGATATTAACTGGTTTCCGAGTCCAGCAACAAAATATTTTAATATCTGTTGGTCTTATCACGAATTTCAGAGAATATACATAATATTATATGACAAAAGAAAAATTTCTAAAAACGCAGATGTTTATTTCGCTCCACGACTTTAAAATATTATCGTCTAGTATTTTTGATGTTATGTAAGTTTCGTTAAATGTAGCTATAATTATTACCATTCTATGGGGAAAACCAGTTGATTGGACCTACCAACCAAGCAACAAACATTTCATTCATTTATTCATTCAAGAGCATTACCCATTCACAACAATTAAAATTTTATCAGTACTACACTATAACATTATGTTTTGAAAATTATCAAATAAAAATAAAAAGATCACATTTTAAACAAATAATCCATCTTGAAAACGAACTACAAATTCCCAAATAACTGAATAATACTTATCTTTTCCTTACATGTTTTCCTTTGTTATCAATATAAAATTTCACAGCATCGCGTGGTTATTCTGTGTCTTTACAATTGAAACGGTTTGTTGGCATGCCGCGTGTTTGACTGTGTTTGCTCGTAGTTCCTTCAATTTCGAGTTATTTTCAAGAAGATGGATGTTGATAATGATAGTCAGATAGTGTGAAAGTGTGATATTGGTAGTAATATCCCATCAGATATATCTGAGAAAGCAATGCAATAGTGTCCAAATCCAAGTTAATATAGAGAAAGCATATTAGACTAATTTCGTGAATGGTGCGACAAGAAACAAACATGTGAAAGAGTTTTCAAAAATGTACTTGTATGTCATTTTGTGGAAAAATAAAAAAATTATAAAACCTCCAGCATTATGAAGTGTCCACTCAAAGTTGGGAAGTTCATTGAATTTTAAGGAAAATATTGATATCAAGAAGTGTTCGAAATTGGTCCCGCTCATTGAGGATACCGAGGAAAGAAATCTAAAGTTTTATCGAGGGATGATATCAATAAAATTGATTCAAGATGCTGATAACAGAACAAACTTACTTTATAAGGTACAGATATAATCATTATTTTGTAAGATTAGTATTTAGTAAATTCAATCATTTTTATTTGTGAGTTGTCCTAATTTTGGGGTATCAGCGGTACTTGTCGCATCATGAAGATGCTGGATAAACAGGGTGTTTTCAAATGACTCTTACAACGTTCGCATGTAGATATCTCTCGTAAAATTAGACACAAAATTATATAAGGATTGAGGGCTCTAGTCTTTTCACTATTCGACAAACGGGGTGTTAGAGCTATGAAAGTTTAAATGTTCTAATTTGATAACTCTAAAATGGTTGAATAAATTGGTTTGATATTTGGCAGGTTGTTTTCAAATGTAAAAGGGCATATTTTGATGGGAAAACATGTATACATTCTTGATCCAGTGCCGTACGTTTAGGAGAATATGTCACCTTTCCCCCCATTTTTCACGCCATTGGCATTTGAAGCTGATTCCATTTTATTTTGTATTCCTAAATGGTTTTCACGTGGAAAACGAAAGCCTTCACATATGAAAAAATTTGTAGTTTTCATGATATTCAACGTATCTTCTGTAAGTTCCTTGTGGCATTACTTATTCTTTTTTCTCTTATTTTTTTGGGAATCAAACCACAATAATGTTTTTATATTTTTTATTTCGACGTTTCGGTAGCGTTACACCTACCGTTGTCAAGATTAATTAGTAATTGTGCATGCTTTTGAAAACCGGTTAGAACAATTTGCTAAGCATTCTCAATTCTGTATATCTTTTTGTTTCATTTTACAATAAGCTATCGCCAATCTATAGCATGTGGTATTTAGTGAGCTTCATAGAACTTTGGCTCATAATTTATTACAATTATAATAAATAATCAGATTTTTTTATCTGATGGCAACCCCAGACTTCCTTGTGAATGATGCAGAGTGGTGAATGAACAAAATTGAACATTTTCTATCGTTTTCTTGGACACGCTGTAACTTATGTTAATCAAACTATGAAGACACATATACTTGAAAGAAGTTTTGAAAATTCAATATATTGTTATTAGTGACACTGACTTATTATGCATAGTTAAAATAGTAGCTGATATCATACTGGTAGGTGTGCTGCGTTGTTATATTGAAATTAATTTTTCAAGTTAGGTGAGTTATTACGACTGTATTTCTTATATTTTTTATAGTAATAGTCCAGTAAATGGAAGGCGATGAACACCCAGTTATTTAAGCAAGACGATCATGACGGGCGGAATTGTGGGTCTCAACTGGGTCTTCCAAATAAGGAAATTTCCCCCATTCTCCAGGGGCCTAACGTCATTGTGAAAAAAGTTCCAAAAATCGCTTATATGTGCCAAAACATGACATTTATCAATTATTCATCTACCAAAATCATCTTAATGATTTTTTTCGCAACATCGATGGACCGGTAGCCAATGACATGGCTACATTATTTTAAATGGAGTCCGTTATAAACATGGAGTTTATTGTGAAGAACAAGTAGAATAATGCTATTGCGCAAAACCAAAACTTGCTAGTCGAAGTCTCACGAAACTAGAACAATCAACCAATGGATGCATTCCTTTGGTATTACTTTATCATGAAATATAAGATGGCATACAAATCCAAAGGATGATACAAGAGAGTTGAGAATTGTTAAAAAGGTGGAATTGAAAAAAAAGGTAGAACGTGTCGCGGGACACACGGTAGGAAATTTAGTTCCTTTTAAGCCAAAATTATGTAATACATCTGACGTTATAGATAAACATTTTGCATATTCCTCGGTGGTCGAGTAGTAAGCAAACCAGACTCTCACGCGGTAGACCCGGGTTCGATTCTCCGTGAAGAAGTTTTTTTATTGTTAATTTCATTTTTAAATAATTATTCTGCTTGATATTAATAACGACAACAGGTAGACGTTTGAAATATTTAGCAGAATATTCATTATTGAAGATAATGGTACAGTACCCTCCATGGGGGAGTCCGACTGGCAACATATACTTATAACAGCATCGTATATTTAAAAAGGGAAACCGTAGCATTATACAAATTGGACATTCAAGAACTGAACGTTTACCACAAAAAAATTAGAGGAAACAAAATTGAATTGTTAAATTTTCAATTTGAAATTATATTACAGTTTATAGAAATTTTTATTTTCTAGATTTCTTCTCAAGTGGGTCGTAGAAAAAATATGCTGTTCGACTCGTGTGGATTGTCCATATCGCACTTGAACGATTGAGCACTCCACCTACGGCGTCGTGCATGCAAACGTTGTAGTTACCCTTAACGTTCGAGATACTTATTATACCATTTTTTGCGCGATCCTATTGAAATAAATTCCGAATAAAATAATTTAAATTTCTTCGAAATGAACGAAATGTCAAAAGTGACATTTATACTTCTCGATCAGTTTAAAATATATTTTGCATTTTGGTGAAATTGTTTTATGCCATTTATTACTTTTCGACGTCTGAACGGTAAGTAAATCACTTACCGACGTGTTAAACTTAGAAACCAGTAAACACAACCTACCGTCCTGACAACCGATGCTGTAAATAAACAAAAAAGATCAATCGCGCAAAAAAATGGAAATAATAGTAAAAATTTATCCGAACAAATTCAAGTAAATCACCAGCACTGCGAATACCAGCTTTGCATAGAATTTCAATGAAGCATCGGTAATTCAGTGGTGGAATGCTCGCCTTCCACGCGGGCGGCCCGGGTTCGATCCCTGGCCGAAGCATATGAATCGCTGCTTCGTAAACGAGAGAGAGACTCAGGAGAGAGCACACGCACGCAAGCAAGGCACATAACGAAGCAACGTAACATAATATAACATAACGTAACGTAACGGTCAGATCTTTTGCGTCGCGACCCCTGGTCGCTTAAACATAACCTGACGTAAAGAACTAAAGTTCCAATAGAGTTCCAAAAAAACTAATGTATGCCGAAGATTCTGCTATAATTGTAGATGTTAAATACATCAATGGCGACATTAGTGGCGATACTTTATTTGTTAATAATTTTCCAAATTTGATTTCCAAGGTTCACTGTAGCATTGATTAGCAAGCAATAGACTTATTCTATTATTTTTGTTATTATTTCACGTATTTTTTTAACCATTCCGATGGCTTTCCAGCTACCGTTATCACTTCTGGTCCCTATCTGACACAAAGTAAAAATTTGAAAATTTTACAACTAGTTTAAAAACTCAATCAACCTTGATAAAGGTAGCTGCAACGCTACCGAAACGTTGAAATAAAAGGAATAAAAACTTTAAAAAGAGTGGTTCAATTTCCCAACCAATAACAAAAAGAATAATAAATACATCACAAGGAACAAACAGAAGATAGCCTTATTCACTTGCGTCTAGCCGGAGGATTAAATTTTTGAGCCCGCAGGCACGCAAGCGCATTACATCACGAGTTTATCTTGAGGTGCGCATGCGTTCATACAACCCTCAATATTTTATTCGATGTGACTGAATGTGACGAAATTGGGCCAATTGCTAGAATGATGAGCTCACAACCCGGAGGTCCTAGGTTCGAAACCGAGTTTGGGCATGGGTTTTCTTGTTTTTTAAGTTTTCTTTTTTTTATTTTCTGATATTTTTATACATAGTTACACTTTGATCAACCGGGTTTGGGCCTGGGTTTTCTTTTTTTTTTTAGTTTTCTATTTCTTATTTTTTGATAGTCTCATACATAGTAACACTTTGATCAACCGGGTTTGGGCCTGGGTTTTATTGTTTTTTTTTTCAGTTTTTTATTTCTTATTTTCTTTTATTTTCATACATAGTTACAATAATTTTCTCTTCCCCTTTCTCAAAAAAATATTTACAAAATAATAAGTAGGTACCTAGTTATTTGGGTACAAGTGAGTGTTATAAATGAAATGCGCATGCGTGCCTGCATGTTCAAAAATTAAATCCTCTGGCTAGACTAAAGTGCCTTATTCTACTTCTGGAAATTTTCATTACCTACCATACATATATAAGTTATATAATAAGTTGTTGGTTGAAACTAAAAGGTATAAAATATTTCTTCATCCTCTTTATTTCCGACTTATGTCTACATTTCTCGAATCTGCTCTCCTGGATTCATAGCAGAAGATGGCACGTTCTGGGGCCGTTATCTCTGAAACTTTTGAGATTTCGGAAAAAGCCGCATGGACCATTTTTGTAGATAATGAATTGATCTTCATTTTCTATCCAATCACAAATTTTCCAAATTTCATATTTTGGCACATATCAGCAAACAACAGATTTTTGGAACTTTGGAGCCATAATTAATCACTGATTTGTCCCTTCATGTCCCTTTATTCGCTGGATTATGGGTAATTTTCAATATAATGTATATTTAATATTCTGTCCAAGCAGTAGCGAGAATAAGATTTCGCTATTAGTTTCTGTTGAAATTCCTACGTATAAATATATATTATGAAATAATAAAGATTTGTTGATA
>CAJUYG010003311.1:15653-37906 GCA_910591675.1 Galerucella calmariensis
ACGAAATGGAAGGGATGTAAAACTTTTGGATGTTGATGGATAGAAAGGAATGTATTTTTCAGTTAGAAACATATTTAAAATGAGGCAACTCAGTAATGATAATTGACTCAAGAAATACACTTATGGACAGCTGATATATTTTTATCCAGTATCCCTTGAAGATTGAGGAATTATATTATGGATTTACTTCACAAGCACGGGAGAGCTCGTAACCACAGCCTAATACTATAAACTATCGATTATATGACTGTATAATTATGGGAAGATGCAGAAACACAAAGCTTAAATCGCTTTGGAATATTATGGCTCCAAACTTGTGAAAACATTTAATTTTTATTTTTGATCACAAGATATAGGTACTTACCACATATTTCTATTCAAACAAATAAAAATTAGTTTATCAATTTTGTGAGTTATTTTAAATAAATCTGCGTTCAAACATATTGTTATTAGTTAAGTTTTAATACCATTAGTTACTTTTAATAATGTTTATACTTGTAATTTACTAACTTTTAAAATGAAGTGGGCGGTACAGCAATCACTAAAATAAAAACAAAACCTGTAATTAAATCCATTAGTTTAAAAAACTGAAGTGAAGTATATATTTTTTTGTTATACCGGACCATAGATGTTCAACAAGAACACTATTCCTGTCGACTGCCATCTATTAATAGACCACTGTCAAATTTTAAGCAAATTGCGTTCTATATAAAGTAAATTAAAACGTTATATTCGCAATACAATTTCAAGTTTAACATACGAGGTATATCCACAAAATAAGCTCCGTTTTTGTTTCTATGGGCGGCAGGGCTGCGGTCGCAGTTCCGAGCATGCGCAGCAGTTACTGTACGCCATTTTCATATTTCTGCTGCCGACGTGTTCTTTGTAGTGCTTCTTAAAAATAGCCTTGATTGAAAATGCCACCACTTGTGAAATCAGATCTGTAATCCGTTGCAAATAAAGTTGAATCCAGAGAAATTTATCTTAAAATATGCGAGGTTTACGGACAAAATGCTATGACGGATTCAGGGCGAGTTGTATGAAACACTGGGTGTAATGATAATTATTGATGTTTAGACTATGGCTGATTTATGAATGTATCATCAACAGTCTAAACATCAGTTATCATTAAACCGAGTTTAAGTGTTTGAAACAACTCGCCCTCAATGGTTAGAAGATTGGTCCGAAAGTTCAGTGGAGTACGTGACTAAGAGCATGACTAGACTAGATTAGATATGATTAGATTAGATTTGGAGTGGCTCTTTATCCTATCACACTGCGACTTTTGCAGTGAAGTCACAACTGTGATTCGTTTAATAAATGAAAGAAAAGTAGAGCCAAGTTAAATTTATCGGAAAATTTGCGATATTTATGGATAAAATACTATGAGGGATTTAATGGTTAAAAGGTAAGCCAGACACTTCAATAAAATACGTCATTAAGAGCATGACTAGATTAGATTAGACTAGATTAGAATTGGAGTGGCTCTTTGTCTTATCCCACCTCGACCACTTTTTATCAAACCTGATACTGCCCTCGGTTTTTCTATTGGCACTCTGACGCTTCAAGGTAAACCAATACGATTGTCGGGTGAAGTAAAATATCTTGGGGTTATCCTAGATCCTGGCTTAACTTGGAACCGACACCTCCAGCACGTGATCAAGAGAGCAGAGGTGACCTTCATGGTTGCCAGACGCACTTACGGCACTAAATGGGGACTCAGACCCAGCATGGTACACTGGCTGTACAAAATGGTGGTCATTCCCAGGATCACATATGCATCTCTGGTATGGTTTCGAAGGATCAGACAATTCTCTGCTATGCTAAACCTAAGCAAGGTCCAAACTTGCATGCATTGGCATTACAGGGGCAACGAGGACTACTCCTACAGCGGCGCTGGAGACAATGCTAGACCTTCCTCCGCTACATTGTGTCATAATGTGCGAAGCAAGGGCAGCACTAACCTGACTGGAAAAGCATCAGACTATGAAGTGGCACATGGGAGAGGACACACAGAGATAAGGCATGTGGATGATGACATTTTCAAAATGCCAACAGACCACATGACCACCAAATATATCTTTCGCAAGAACTTCGAGATTGTCAAAGATCGAAAGGAGCTTGAGAAAGAGAACGCACCACCACTTAGTAGAAAGAATGAACTGATCTAGTATACAGACGGATCAAAAAATGAACTCGGCACCGGAGCGGGCATATACAGCAAGACGAGCAAATATGAAGGAATCGTCTCGCTAGGAAAATACACTTCTGTATTTCAAGCAGAGGTCTGTGCAATACTTGCATGTGCAAGGGCTAATAATATGAGAGCCTACAACAACAGGCAGATCAGGATCTACAGTGACAGTCAAGCCGCCCTTAAAGCACTTCAGGGCTATAGGGTGACATCTCGGCTAGTATGGGAATGCGGCCAAGAACTTAAAAGACTGGCGACTCGAAACAGTCTAACACTGGAATGGGTCCCAGGTCATACAGGAATCGCAGGCAATGAAAAAGCTGACGAGCTCGCAAGAGTAGGATCGTCAATTCTGATGAACGGACCCGAACCTGCTGTGGGCATCCCCAGATGCTTAACGAGGTCATGGTTAAAAGGGTGGTTGAAAGAACAACACAATAAACACTGGAAGAATACGACCAGGCAAATACATGGAAAGAAATTCATAAAAGAACCAAGAAAAGTAGCGAGAGAGCTACTCTCAATGAGCAGGAACAAACTACGCACCATAACGGGGCTACTTACGGGACACTTTCCCACAAAGGAGCACCTAAACAAAATAGGGCTGTATAACGGAGACCTTACATGCAGAAGATGCAAAAAGGATACCGAAAAAGCTCTGCATATACTATGCAACTGTGAGTCGCTGGACCACAGAAGGCAGAAACTGTATGGTAGACCCCAAATGACTCCAGAAGACTTCTACAACCAACCAGCAAAGAACCTGTTTGAGCTAATACAGGGAACGGATTGGCTGAATAGGTTGTAGTCAGAACACTAGGAGTATCCACAATAAGCCCAGGAGGCTGAGGTGGTACTGGCGAAGGGTCGGCTCCTTAGGAAAAAAAAGTCCTATCATAACCATTTCCGTAATTTCTCGACTTTGACATAGTAGGTAGAAGGTATAAGGAATAGCTTAGCGTGTCTTTGTCCTGGGGTATCATACCATCAGCGCAACGCCTGGTTGTTTATCTTTTGGTGGATGCTCTCCTCATTGAGGCATTTCGCAATTGCACAAGAAAGTTCTGGCTCCAACATTACCTCAGTCGCTCCTAGTTGGCTAATTCATCGATTCTTTCATTGCCTTCTATTCTCTGGTGATCTGGCACCCAGGCTGAGGTCTCTCTTTTATGACAACCTAGTCTATTGAGCGCTTTGCGACAACTAGAGCTTATTTTCCCGACATATTCCAACGTTTCCAAATTTGGTAGTAACATAACAATATTGAAGTAAATATGTAAATATCAGAAAATAAGAGATAGAAAACTAAAAAAAAAAACAAGAAGACCCAGGCCCAAACCCGGTTGATCAAAGTGTAACTATGTTTAAGAATATCAGAAAATAAGAAATAAAAAACTGAAAAAAACAAAAAAAACAGTTCCTAACCGGGTTTTGAGTCTACGACCTCTGAATGGTGAGCTAAAAACCCTACAAACTATGCCAATCAGCTCACATTCAATCACATCGAATAGAAGGTTAAAGGCTGCTTGGACGCATGAGCACCTCAACTACTAAATTTGACGTGGTGGGTGGAATCTGTCGGGAAAAGTTCGGGTAGACTGTTCCTTTGAATTATCACTTGAAATTATGTAACTACATACGTGATTGTTTTATTCATTATTTCTTATGTTTCTTCAAAAGTTTTTTTATTATGTTGTGATAATTGATATTATTAATTGAAAAAGATACCAAGTATGTGCTATCGTTGTAGGTATTCCAAATAGAATGACACGTAATTTTCAATGACAATATATAGGGGGTGCCATTGTCCACTTATTCACGCCAGCCGCGGAATTGCTGAAACTTCATTTTAAAATAAGACACAATATCGCATTAGTACGTTATACTATAAGGGAGAGAAATGCGTTGTTTTAGCAGAGGTGTAATTTGAATCCCGAGGGTGAAGCCGGAGGGCTACAATGCACCGAGGACAAAATAGCATCTCTCCCGAATGGCATATACTATTTTTTTCACGGTCTCATTAACTTAAAAACACATATTTTGTCATTATGAAGTATGTAGCACCAGAGATATTGTATTCGGATTTGAGCATTTATTTAGTAGTCGTTGAGTTATTGTCATAACTACAAAAGAAACAAACAAAAAGAATTGTCAAATTAAGGTGCTATTTTGATTTAGTTTAAAGTTTGTTTAGTTCACAATGAATAATTTTGAGTCGGAAGAGATTGTGGAGGCTGCAAATATTGCAATAAGCATAAAAATTCTAGGACCCAGTGACACCTACGGCCTAACGACTTCGACAATTGCGGAACTAGCCAAACGTTACACCCATGCTCAATCCCTTAAGAGATGGGATGGAATCAAAGGATGCAGTTTTGCCAGGATCACCCTGGCCGACCCTGGAAAGCTGGCGCCGAAGAAATACTTGGCGATGACCAGGAGAAACCTACGTTTAACAGTAGGATTTCTGACTGGTCACTGTCAACTAAGGAAACACCTCCATACTATGGGGTTAGTGGACACACCTCTATGCAGGATCTGTGAACAGGAAGATGAAACTGTCAGGCATGTCTTATGCGAGTGTCCGGAGTTATCGTCAATAAGAGAGTGTGTGTTCGGTGAGTCTTGGCCTACACCTGCCGATATAAAGGAGTTGTCTCCTAGTGATCTGTCCACCTTCCTGAGAAGGACAGGATGGACAATGACCTAGGAGGACAACTCCTCGGGAGGATGTACAATGGGTCACATGTGGCCTAAGTGCTGTGAGCCTACACACTCACCCTCCCCACTCTACAGATACAGATACAGATTGCAATAAGCAATTTGCTGCCTACGAAGTCAAGATCTTCTTACGATATAGCCTACAATCGGTTCAAAAAGTAGAGCTAGTTGGAAATTAACGACATTCGCTGAAGGTTATATCGAGAGTCGAGAGCTCCATTGAAAATAAGACCAAAATTGCTAATCAGGTTTTAGTAGGTACCACTACTAGCGTAGTAACAAAAACTGTAAATGTAAGCGAAAATAATATTGCTTTTAAAATTGATTTTGAAAATTGTACAAATGTAAGATTTAATTTACCTAAATGTCAATAAATAATTTCAATGATATCTTTTTTTTTTGCATGAAACGTTCTTCAATATGTAAACACCATTGGGAGCATAAAGCAGGGTCCACACTATGCCGGGGTAGGCCGGGTAGACCCATGCGGCCTATGTAGACGCCCCGGGCGGCTTTACCGGGCTAGAAAATGCCGGCTCGGGCCGTGCGGATGCCAACCCGCATAAAGTTAGTACAGATCAAAGGAAGCCGAAGCCGAAAAATATAGAGTGGAGACGTGCCGAGCGGCCCCGAGCGGCTTCAGTTACAATTAAACCTCCAACCGAACTAGACGAATTATTTTGAAATTATTTTGTACAGCTGCCGTCCTCTCCTAAGGCTCGGGCGAATCCAAAATCTTCTTTGACGTCTTTTTGGGGCTGATTTAAAGCGAGTATCACCACAGCCATGGCTGACATAGCGACGTCATAGTCGGTAATCATTTTGAAAACACTAAGGACACTTTAAAAAACCTTCTAGAAAGTACTTGTCAACGAAGTCACCAGTCTTGGTGTTGAAACTAAATAATGTAGGTAGAAATAACCCGGTCGGCTTCGTTTTCGGTGTGGACGTCGTGCCAGCCCGAACGTACCCGCCCGGCCTACCGCTGCATAGTGTGAACCCTGCTTTATACTCTCTTGGAAATAATCGACTACTTCAGTTTTAATTTTAATGTGATAGAAACTGATTTCTACTCCCGACCGTGTGAAAAATGTGTTATTTAGAAAGAAAATGAGTTTGAACCGACGCTCAAATAAGTAATAATGTAGATATCGCAGAATAATAATTATTCTAACGCTCTAAGTTTTGAGAAATATGTTTCAAAGACAGTGACCGTTCAACTAAGAAGCAACAACTACTTCCCAGACACCCACGAATATTGAATTACACTTCAAAGTCGAACGGTGTTGGTATATCTACAAGATATTTAACATTAACCATTCTGGTTTGCAATTAAAAGGGACAAAAGGGACAACGTATTTGCGCCTCATCAGTACAAGGTATATGTTCTCCGTCCAAGAGCTAAGAGCCTAATCACGGACTAAAGATACACTAGAATCGACATCAATACATGTCTTCCAGCAACCGAAGTATAAAAGCTGTGACATTAGCGATATTTTCACCTCCAACCTCCAATATTTTTCAAAACTTATAAACCGTTATCTATTGGTAGCGCGCTTTATTAAATACGACAACATTACAGGAAACTGTAATAATACTCCATTAAGTAATAATGTTTTTTTACAAAACAATAAAATCAATTGAAAATGACTACAATTACAATTAACCAGTATTCAGTGCATGAGAAATAAAAAATTAACATAATATATTCAAATAAGCGAAAGTCAACTGCGAAGATAAAAATCTATGAAGTTTCGTTAAGGTGGCAATTCATTCACGGATATCGAATAGATTATTATCTTGGCGAGATCCGAATTGCATCCCAAAAATTCAACTTTTACCTGGCCAAGAAAAGGTCACATCCGAATTGCATCCCACCTCGAAAAAAGGTATTTACTAATTAATAACACCATTTCAGGTAAACTGCGCCGCAACGTTGCCAATTTGTGCTAAAATTCTTGAAATATAGTTTAAAAATCAATGTACCGATTAAAAGTTTAGGTAATTATTTGTATTTTATATATTTGGAAATAAATCAATTTAAATAAAAAGATACACATAAAAAGGATAAAAATGTATTAAACGTAAAATATCTAGTTAACATAAATAAAATAAACTTTTGCACTTAACATTTTTTTATGTAGATTATAGGTTAAGAGGTTCAATCTTTCATAACATACATAAAGGTACAATAATAACTAAAAATACCCTAAACCTTAGGTTTACACCTATACGAAACTGTTTTAACAAACTCAAACTTTGTAATTATATTTTCTTCTAGCTCTTTAATTTTCATTTTAATAAAATCTCGTTTTTTTAATACATTGGTGTGAACTTTTGGTATAAGGTGTACACTATTAATTTTTATGTATGTGTCGATCTGAAACTGCAAAAGTACATCTAAAAATACATTTATGTTTGGATGAGCACAGTAAAAGGATTTATTATACCTGGAGTGAAAAGATTCACAAGCATTTGTTGTTCGTTGAAGAGTTT
Source organism: Galerucella calmariensis (assembly GCA_910591675.1). NCBI lineage: Eukaryota > Metazoa > Arthropoda > Insecta > Coleoptera > Chrysomelidae > Galerucella > Galerucella calmariensis. The sequence continues at coordinate 23,065 of CAJUYG010003311.1, forward strand.
CTGAATGTTCAGCCCAAATATGTGGCGGAAATGTCGCGTTGTCTTCTATATAATTTTCGACAAGATAGTCGCAAAATTCACTTAGTTTGTCATTTTCCGGCTGGATTGCAGCCAAGTCAAAAGCGTAAACTTCTCCAACATCTTTAGGGTCAAGAAAAGATAAACCAAAGATGTATGTCAAGTACTTCGAAATTTCGTCATATTGGCCTGACTTATTTTGATACGGAACTGATAAGCCAACCGCTTGAATTTTTCTATACCAGGATTGTCCCAAATGAAATTTACAGCCACGGATAGATGCCAAAGGAAAAGTTTCTGAAATTGCTTTATGAATTGCAATTTCAAAATCTGCGGTTATGGTTTTAGGGGCTAAAGGAATATTTAGATTTAAGCACTCTTCTTTTAAGTATTGAAAAACAAGAGAATATGTGAAAGAGAGTTTGTTAGGAAGTAAACAGAAAACTAGGGGAATATAGGTATTATCTTTTAAAGCATGAATGGTAAACAATTGTAGAAAATATTTTGGACAATACTGAAACGTACCATCCACGTAAAGATCTGAAGAAGACAATAAATTAAGGTTGGTTTGACAAGAAAATAGAATGATGTTATTTTCTTTATCGTTTCTCAACAAGAAATTTTCATTTTTATTGGTCACGATGGGGACTACTTCAATTGAATTGTGAAATTCTGTTACGCTTTTTGGAACCTGTATTAAACCATTTGACGATCTTGCACTATGAATGTTTTTACGAATTCGTTCTACATCCTTAGTTGTTATAGTATCTATCTCCCTATTTTTTATTTCATTCCGAATTAATTTCATTGGCTTTTCACACATGTCACTTACAGCAGCACATTTAACAGAGTTACTAATGTTTTGTCTGTTTAAAATTTCCGCTGGCACTTTCTCGTGGTTGTGATTTAACACCGATTCAATTAATTCATCACTTACACAATTTGTTTTAAGAAAAGCTTTACAATTTCGTTTTGTACATTGCCACCTCTTCACCGTATCTTTACCTAACATTTTTTGAAAACAGAATGTATACCCCTGAATAACAATTAAAACTTTACCCTTTTCACTTAAAACCGTATTGATCTCCATATTTTCACCAAAATCACACAATATATAACTACAAAATGTTACTACGATCTTTGCTAAACGAATCAGAATTTTGAACTACTGGTAAAGTATAAGCGTCAGCCCTTTTTAAATGCAACCATCAAACTTAATCTCTACTTAATACCCCATTAGTATTTAGTATTAAGTAAACATTTGTTTATGTGTCAATAAACATTTTGAATGTTACAATTGATTAAGTATTATTTAGTATTAAGTAAACATTTGTTTATGTGTCAATAAACATTTTGAATGTTACAATTGATTAAGTATTATTTAGTATTAAGTAAACGTGACAACGCTGTTGGTTATTATCAGAACATACATTAGTTTTGCTGCTAAAATAAAATTGGTTAATGGGATGCAATTCGGATGGTCGTGGGATGCAACTCGGATGGTAAAAATTCTACCTGCTCTTAGCGGGATGCAATCCGGCCGTCGCGATTATCTTACGTATTGAAACTGGAGTGAAAAACCACCAGTGACATGCTGTTTTTGAAATTTTAAATACCAGCATATTTTGGTTCCTTCAAAAACAGCATCTCAGTGTGCCAGAACTATTGCTGTGCTCATGTAGCAAGTGTGTTATGGTTTATTGGATATACTATGCACCATCGAGTGATTGAATATCTCAGTAGAGCGATGTTAAGCTACATTGTAGAAGCAGCTCAAGGAAACTGTGTTATTTATAAGATGCGACATAGGGATTCCTGTAGAAAAGTGTCAAACGCGAGCTAACTTTTTTACCAAATAGCGTTCATAAAAAGTAATAACGGATTTGGAAAGGTCGTTAAAAAATAAGCTCAAATGCACTAGCACTTTCTCTCAAATTTTCTCTGGTTTATAAAAAAATGGATAGTTATGTTTAAAAATGTTGAATTACATTTTTATACCACTTTTGAATACTTTCAACCTCGTAGGGTAAAGACACGGAAAATTTGAAAGTTAAACCTGAAGTATGGCGGTTCGATTCGCCGCTGTGGTGAAATTTTTTTCTTTTTGATTTTAGTTCTTTTTTCACAATTTTTGTCTGAAAAACATAAAATTTAAAATAAAGCTAAGTTATTTGTTCCAAAAACTTATTTATTTAATTGAATGCTTATAATGTTCTCCGTTTGCTGCTAAACAGTGACACAAACGAACATAGGTAAAGAACAGTAAACTTCATCATCTGGAGGAAAAGTAGCATTTTGCTCCCTTCCCAACTAGCAAAATGGAATTCTTAGAGAACTGAATTGTTGTATAACAGCCGAATAGCGTTGTTTTAAGGACTGTTTGTTTTTATAAAACCTTTTGTTGCGATAATTTTTTTTTAATTGTATTAAATGATTCTATAGTGACTTATACAATATATGTTATAACGCATTATACGATCATTTCTTTTAAAATGATATAATACTTTATTAGCAAGTTTATACAATACGAAAAACATTATTATATAAGATTTTCATACCTATTGTATAGGAGTTCTATAATATACTATATAACTAACAGCTACAACATTATAAAATAGTTACTTAAGCTTGTCTTATTGAAGCTGTATAATGTTGTATAATAAATATTGTATAGCATTCAATTGCGTTGCATTATAAAACACTTTTTAGTTGTATAGTGCCTAAATATTCTTCGTTATAAAACAGTTATCGTATACCGTTCCATTCCACAATAAAATATTGTTCAAGGCATTTTTTTGGGATAAATTTGTTGTATAATAAATCGCCATGTTTAAATAAGCAATTCTTGTACCGCTATCGCCGCCATTATGAGCTATTGAGTTGGAAACATAAAACTATATTGAAAAATTTGTATTTTAAGGATTTTCTATTTTATTATTATTTTTTCAAGTATCTACTTGAAAAATTGACCAACACGTTTGATAAAGCTACTGTGTTAGCGAAACGCGTCACTTTATGTTTAATTACAATGTAGATTTTACAAAATAAAATTGTTTGATTTCATAACTATCTACTTGAAACTTAACCAGAATTGAAGCGCTTCATTTTCTTGCCAAATATATAGGTACCTATAATCTATCAGTAAAATTTGCAGTGCATCAAAATATGTGCTATTAAACCATCCAAATGGAATTATTTTTACTATCGATGTCCGCCCAAGCGGCCCAAGTCGTTTTGATAAGTCTCCATTTCTAAAAATGGAATGTAGGATGCACGTTCAAATTGAAATATAATTTGGTTTTGATATTCTTCACTAAAAAATGAAATGCTTTTATAAACTACTATTAAATCATTTTATAGTCGCTGTATAAATGATTATAAAACAGTCATATAAGAGTTGTATAAACTTTCAATAGAACTGTTATACAACCAAACAGTTGTATAAAAATGGGCCCTTTTCAGTTGTATAAGGATCATTTAATTGTTTTGTAGACCGTTATAAGAATTTTAGTATTCTATAAGATATATCTTGTAGCTGTTTATACAAACCTTATAGAATTTGGAGCGCTACTTGGGTTGTTATACAAATAACTATATTCCATTCATTTAGGGAAACTCCGAGGGAAATTCGAGGGGAAATTATTATTTTTCCTTCTTTCCTTGAAAATCATTGGTATTGGAAATTTTACAGCAGCATGAAAAAAAAACACACTAACTACTTCCCTTATCTGTTGTAGACTCCGTTTCACATAGAAGCCTAAAGCCGCGTCCACATTATGTCGAATGGTGTCGATAGACCATGTCGATCGACAATCGACTATTGTAAAACTACGTCCACATTATGGATCGACAATGTCGGGCGACCATCCACACTGGATCGACATTGTCGATCGACCTTGTCGATCGACATAATGTGGACGCGACTTTAGACTTTGACCGATATTGATGTTCAGATATTGTTATGTGCAGCTTCTTCGCGCATACGACTGCAACTTCTAGACTTCTAGTGGGCTCTTCTCATGTGAAACGGAGTCGATATAACAGTATATATACCTTGATATATACAGACTAAAGAATGGACGAGTTCTATACAAGGCAAATATTACCAGCATAATGGATAAAAAAATTCTGAAAAATGCTGGTCTCATAGGGAAGTGGCTTTTCCGATCAATTTTTGGGTTTTTATATGTTTTAAGCCCCTTTATTTTAAGCAGCATGAGTGCTATACCGGAAAGCTTGGGTATTTTTCGGTATTTTCCGTTTTGGATATTTTTTTGACGAAAAGCTGAAGTCAGCTGTCAACACATATACGCAACGTTAGAATATTAGTCATTGCTCAGCAATCTTTGTTTGGCTTTGTTTGTATTTCTGGTGTATTGTATTGGGCGGAGTAGAATTCAATGAGACATCTGGCGGAAAAAATTGTAACTGTCGCAACGAGTAAGATAATCCGTTTTGCATTGTTTTTGTATTATATACAAGTCAACGTAATTACCGTAAATTCGTACTTTATTTGATTAATTTTGTGTCAGTGACAAGTTTAAAATTGTGTTTTTTCTATTTAACTCAACTGTCATCAATTCTGAGGTAATATTCTTATATAATCAGAGATATTATGGAAGAGGTTATGTTATTCTATTCTTTGTTTTCGTTACAGATCAAAGAGAAAATAAGTCGGTATTAAAGATTTAAAATATTACTCAATACAAACCTACCTTCCCTGCAACTTTTGTAGATATAATTATATCAAAAATAAAATAAAAACCCGAAATCAGACCTAAAACTAAACAGTTAATTGAACGCTTGTTGTACTTTTCACAAATATCAACCTTACCTATTACTCCAAAAATAAAAATATTAGGAGTCAAAATTTAGTTTAACAACACAAAATACTAAATCACAATCAAAGAAAAACCAAAAGTTCTACAAAACACACACTGAAAATAACTAAAACAGCAAAATAAAACCACTTAAATATCGAAGGGCTTATACGGCAGCTGATTTGTTTTACTCGTTGCTAAGATGACATTGACAGTTCAGAGCACTATCTATCGAATTCTACTTTTACCAATACTGATTTTTATTCTACCTTTGTCTGTTTGTAATTTGTGTGACTCTGATCTGCATCTATTATTGAAAATACCATTGAGAAGAGATTCTTACCTTGAACCTCTCGCAGGACAGACAGATTCATACATCAAAAATAGCAATCATTTTTTAGAAAAACTATCGGATTTTAAGTTCAACAAAAGCCATATTATTTGGTCAGTTTTGATGTAGTTAGTCTCTTCACAAATGTACCGGTACAGAAAACAATAAAACTTGTCAAATCGAAATTAGAAATAGATCAGACCCTTACAGAAAGGACCAAATTGAGCGTAGCAGCAATAATAGAATTATCAAAATTATGTATAACAAAAACATATTTTCATTTCAATAATGATTTTTATGAACAGAATTTTGGTCTTGCCATGGGCTCTTGCATCTCACCAATTCTATCGAATATTTACATGGAATATTTTGAAGCCAAAATAGTAAATAATCAAAAATTAAAAACAATTGTCTGGTGGAGATATGTAGACGACATTTTTGCAATATGGCCTTATGACTTAGTATCTCTGAATGATTTCTTAACGTATTTAAATGAAGGAGAAAAATCTGTAAAATTTGAAATTAGAATTGAAAATAACAATTTTTTGCCATTTTTAGATGTTCTTATCGATAAAACACCTAGAGGGTATAAAACAAGTGTTAATCGTAAGCCAACACACACTAATAGGTATTTGAATTTTGAATCAAATCATAATTACATAAATAATTACCCGGCAGAATTTGTAAATAAAGAAATTAAGAATATAGAGAAGGGCTCATTGTTAATACCCCATAATAATAACAATAATAATAATAATAATTCAGCTAACATAATTTTTAAAAACTTGACCGTATGTTAGGGGTTTATCAGAAAGAATGAGGAAAATTGGTAATCAATTCAATATTCGAACTAGCTTCAAATCAAACTATACGTTGAGATCTATACTAACAAAAACAAAACCAAAAAATGAAGGACAATCTTCAAAAAATTGCATATATCAGATATCTTGTGAATGCGACAAATTCTTTTTAGGTGAAACATCTAGACCATTGAAAGTCCGAATAAGTGAACATAAAAAATATATCAAAGATAGGGAGTTCTTCAAGTCAGCTATTTGTAAACATGCTTGGGAAGAGGGGCATAAAATTCAATGGGATTCGACAAAAATAATATTAAAAGAACCCAATAATAAAAGACGGAAAATCAAAGAAAGTGCTTTAATACAACTAAATGCAGATAAATGTGTAGCTAGTATTTCAGCCGAATGTAGTCAAATTTGGTTACCAATGTTAGAAAGAGAAATTTCCAATAACAGTGACAATTACCTGCGTTATCAGGATAGCATCATAAGTTTTTATCCAGGTTTTCTTATGATTCATCATTGGAATAGTTGTTAATCGATACACACTCCAATACACAAAATCACAAAACTGAGTCATACATATTTTGAAAACAAAAATAATCATACACAAAAAAGTAACAACAAACGCGTTTTATTAACAAAATTTCCAGAATAAGGGAAAAAAAGCGCTGTCCCAATAAAATATGCTATAAATAATGATCATTCAAATCTATTCCGTTATTGAATATTTATATTTTTTATCGATTCTCACATTGGTGTAGTATGTTACATTTTAATAAATACCTTTTATATTATGACTATAATATATGAACTTGTACTCACCTTAAAAATCTTTAAAAGAAAAGTTATCCATCACTTAATAAACATACACAACTCAATAGTCAAGCACTTAACAGTCGGCAGTTGCCTACACGAAAATTATCTAACAGCAACGAACTACTAGCTCTTCATACCTTCACTACTATGTTCGAACTAAAATATTTGACCATTAAGAACGTGAAATGAATTTTATGTCTACAATCTACGTTGAAGGTTATTATCAACTTCATTTTAAATCCTCGACTCTGTTGTATGTCGCCTTTCATTTTATTTATTGGGGTATTTTAGATTGCATTTTACAATTGCTGAGATATTTATTAATGAATATTAGCAATTATGTTATTGGTGGTGAAGTTCTGAAGAAAAGTTCTACGTCCTCGCTATACTACATCAGGATCGTAGGCCGATCTCGGCTATGAATCACATTTCGTAATTTATAAAATATACACATCGTTTTTCAGTGTCGTTACCACGAAACCGCATATAACTTATATAATACTTGATAGTTTTTTTGTTAAATAGACAATGTTTTTTAAAGTTAGCGTGTTGAGTCTTGTATTAATATTTTTCCTACGACCACATAGGATAGTAACGTACAGTCTTTACAGTCCCACGGAGTGGCTTATATCAACTAGCGTGCGGAAAAGTCCACTTCTCTGTTCTCTTTTTAGAGCAGGAAAAGTCACTAGTGCGGAAAGTGCATTTTTTTTTTTTTTTGAAAATACTTTATTACATAAAACAAAATATATACAGCATTATCACCATTTTATCCCTCTAGTCAGTGTCTCAAAACACTGGTATTGAGGAGAGTTTCTTATGAATAACAGCATGCGTTTCTATACTTTATATATACATTATTTAATCTATTCTAATTTAAATTTACATAACTTTTTAATTGCTTTACAAACCCTGTATATTTTTTTATATTTTTAATATGTTCTGATAACCTATCATACTCTCTTGATGCCTGATAAATAGGATTGCATAATCCCTTATTACTTCTTATGTTGCTGTGGAATATATTACCCTTTGTCCGGGTATTATGTGCATGAATATCACTTGCGTATGTAATCTTAATATTTGATTTTTGAGTTTTTTTAATTATCCTATATATAAGTTTATATTGTTCAAATCTCATAATCTTATTCAATTGCCAGATTCCCAAATCGCTATACAAATCCACAGTGTGTGTTAATCGGTCATAATTGAACAGAACTTTCAATATTTTGTTTTGCAATATCTGCATTGTATTGGAATTTGAAATTCCACATGTACCCCATACAGGAATTAAATATCTAAAATGGGTTAAGAAGAATGCATTATACACATTTAGTTTGCTCCGATATGACAAATAATTCCTGTTTTTATATAAAGCGCCAATCATTGGTAATATTTTACTAGATATGTGGTTTATGTGTTCTGTCCAACTAAGTTTATTATCAATAATCAGCCCCAAGTACTTTATTTTTGTGACATGTTCTATTTGTTTTTCATTTATTCTCAATTTTGGAATTTCTACAATTTTATTGTTTTGTTTAAATAATATGTATTTGGTTTTTTCTGTGTTAATCTTTAGTTTATTCTTCAAAAGCCAGTCTGTGTACTTCCTAAGATCTGAATTTACAATATCCTCTATTCCGTTCGCATTATCAAAGCTATACATCAACACCGTGTCATCCGCAAATGTATAATAGTTTGCAACCAATCCTGCATTTTTGAGACAAAGCACATAAAGAGAGTAAAACAGGGGGCCAAGAACAGAACCCTGTGGTACACCGCACTCAATGATTTCAGTCTGACTTATGTTTGAATCTAATTTTACATATTGTTTCCTATTTAATAAATATGATCTAATAATTCTATACAGATTGCCCCTAAAACCCATTTTATATAACTTATCCAATAATATATCTAAACTAACTACATCGAATGCTTTTTGGAGATCTATAAATACTGCAACAACGATTTTGCCACTATCTAGATTTGTTGTGATGTTATCTACGAGATCAACAACTGCACTAAGTGTATTACTCTGTTTAATGAAGCCATATTGAAACTCATCCAGAGGTATATATATCTACTTATAAAAGAATTCATCCTATTTTTTATTACAGTTTCCAAAATTTTTGTAAAAATACTTATAGCGCTAATGGGACGATAATTACTCACAGAAGACTTACACCCAGACTTAAATATAGGAATCACTCTATTAATTTTCAACTCTTCCGGAAAAATGGCATTTTCAAGACAATTATTGATTAGCTTGGTCAAAGTAGAAATGAGATCATCTTTTATATTAAGTATATCACGAACAGTAATTTGATCGTGGCCTGGAGCCGAGGACTTCTTTAAATCTAAAATATTAGTAATTTCTTGCTCATTGCACAGTTCTAAATATGCTGATTTATCACAGTATATTTCCTCAAATCTAAGATTGGCACGAGCCTCAGTGTTTAAGTTAGCAACTTCATTCTCTATTTCTTTTAGAATATTTTTTCCTACAGTACAAAAATGGTTATTAAGCTCATTGGTTATATCTAGCTGATTATCTATTTTCCTATTGTTTACTAGTAAAGTTTCAATGTTTGTTGATTTTTTTTTTGGTTTTAACCAAACTATTTATGAAACGCCATTGTTTTTTATGATTAGTTCCGCATTCCGACCATCTATCTCTAAAATATTGATTTTTAAGTACTTTAATTTTATTCGTTACTTTGTTCTTTAAAGCCTTATACTCATTGTTTATCACAGTATTCTCAGGATACATACGTTTTCTCTTAAACAACTTATCTTTATCCTTAATCATAATCAAAAGTTCATTGTTAACCCACATGTTACTCTCATGACATCGAATTACATTTACATACTCGGATTCCTCTCTACATAAATTTATTATATCAATTAATTCTTGAGTAGTTTGTATGTTATTTGATTTTTGATTAAAAAGTGTTTTAAATTTTTTATGATCTACATGCCTGGTTTCGTATGTCATTTTTGGTTTATATATTTTTACATTCAACTTAATGCTAAACATCAATTTACAATGGTCTGATAAATTATTACACTCTACTGCTATTGAAGAGCAGTGTTTACTACCTACTTGATCTACCAGTACATAATCAATTAGGCTTTTTGATTCAGGGGTTACCCGAGTAGCATAATCATCACTAATTGTATTTTTAATAACATAACTATTCAACATAATTAAATTTTTAAAGATATTTACATTGTTATTTTGTATATCTAATAAATTTAAATTGAAATCTCCTACAATAATGTGATTTTTTGAGTGCTGTACAATTATACTTTCAAACACTTCAATAAATTGATCATATTGATAAGATGGTGGTTTATAAAATGCACTTAACTTGAGTGTACCTATTTGTATGCAAATCCAGCTAAGATCGTCCTCCGGAGTAGATTTACTCAATTCTCTATGCTCGATACCGTTTCTGATGTAGATTGACGCACCTCCACCTCTCTTTTTCCTGCAAGAATGTAAAGCCCGATATCCCTCAATTTCATAGAGCCACGTTTCACTCTCCATTAACCAAGTCTCCACTAATAATAACATGTCACACTTATTTGCCTCCACCAAACATTGCACATCATCAAACTTATTTCTTATGCTTTGAACATTCATATATACTACCTTCAATTCAGTGTTGCACCTGGTTTCTGTTAGTTTTTTAAACTGTCTGTACTTTCTACAAGGATAGTTTTGGTGTTTTCATTCTTTCTGAGCAGAATATTACCATCCTTAAACCATAGATACTTATATCCTTTTTCATTCTTATGTTTTTTTGCCGCCATAAATAACTCTTGATTCATTTTGGTCAAGTCATGGTTCAAATAGATCTTACCGTCATCTCTGTATCCCAGGTCACTACTTTTTAATTGAAATTTCCTGTCAGATTTCAACCATTTCGCTTTTATGATTTTTTCCTCAAAATTCATTCTGATGGGGCCTTTCGTTGTTTTATCTCTGCCCATTCTGTATGCAGTAAATTTTCCTGGTGCTATGTTCAAGAGTTCCCCTACTTTTTCCACAATTTGCTCTATGTTTTCATTTTCTTTATAAGGTATACCCTGTATAATAACGTTATTCTCAAGCTCCTTTTGTTCCCTCTTGTTAAGCTGCTTTTTTATGCTAATTAATTCTGTTTGAAGTTTTTCATTATGTTTTTCCTGTTCCTTAAATTGCATATATAGTGAATTATAATTTTGTTCCATAATTTCCAATTTTTCCATAACATCATTTAAGGTGTAATTTTTTGATTGTTTTGTTTTGTTCGTAGCGAGCTTCTCTTTGTTTTGATTTTCACAGTCACCGCAATTCCATGGTTGATCAGACTTACTAACCATATAATAGGACTTTTGCGACATTCCTACACAGGTTCTATGCTTCCATATTTTACATTTTTCGCAAAATACACCCTGCTGGTCGTCTTGGACACGTTTGTTGCAGATATTGCATATTTCAATTTCCTGCGGTGGCATCTTGGCAACACCGCCGAGGTTGCCGAGGAATTTTGTAGACAACGAGAGATTATATTTAAGAAATACTGTCAGTTTTTTACTTGCCTTTATTTACACGTACTCACTAACACATACTGCACAAGAAACTATTGTTTTTTATTTTTAATTTCACTCAGAAATCCGGAAAATTCACAATTTTAAAACACATTTGTTAAGTTCTGTATCTGTATCTGTAGAGTGGGGAGGGTGAGTATGTAGGCTCACAGCACTTAGCCCACATGTGACCCATTGTACATCCTCCCGAGGAGTTGTCCTCCTAGGTCATTGTCCATCCTGTCCTTCTCAGGAAGGTGGACAGGTCACTGGGAGACATCTCCTTTATATCGGCAGGTGTAGGCCAAGACTCTCCGAACACACACTCTCTTATTGACGATAACTCCGGACACTCGCATAAGACATGCCTGACAGTTTCATCTTCCTGTTCACACATCCTGCATGGAGGTGTGTCCACTAGCCCCATAGTATGGAGGTGTTTCCTTAGTTGACAGTGACCAGTCAGAAATCCTACTGTTAAACGTAGGTTTTTCCTGGTCATTGCCAAATATTTCTTCGGCGCCAGCTTTCCAGGGTCGCCCAGGGTGATCTTGGCAAGACTGCATCCTTTGATTCCATCCCATCTCTTAAGGGATTGAGCATGGGTGTAACGTTTGGCTAGTTCCGCAATTGTCGAAGTCGTTAGGCCGTAGGTGTCACAGGGTCCTAGAATTTTTAGTCCAGCGGCTTCCCTGGCTAAAGAATCAGCAGTGCGATTTCCTTTACTCCTGTCGTGCCCTTTAACCGACCTCAGGATAATGTTGTTATCTGCTGAGACGTCAGCTAAATCTTGGTGGCACTCTAGTACTAGCCTCGATATAACACGTTGTCTGTTCAAGGCTAATAGGGCTTGTCTACTATCTGTGCAGATTATTATGTTTTTGCCAGAAATTCCTCTTCTGGTTAGTTCTTTTGTGGCAATTGAGATACCAGCCAGTTCTGTTTGAACCACGCTGGTATTGTTTCCCATTCCCCACTTAATCTTTAGGCCTAGTGCTCTCGAGTAAACTCCACATCCTGAGCCTTCTTTCATTTTTGAACCATCTGTATATATGCGTATTGCATTTGCAGCATCTGGCTCTGTGTTCTGTTTTATTTGAATTTTGTAGGGTATGTTAAACAAAAACCTGGGTTCAATTGCATCGTTGGCTGCCTGTTAAGTTTTTGGGGAGTATACTGATATTTGAATATTTGAACATTAGAATTGTTAAAATTAATGCCAGGGATAACTTTGTCAGTCATCTGAGTCTGATTGAAAATCATGGGATTTGGACTGGCACTAGAGCGAGTACAAGGTTTTTCATAGAAATTAGAGCTAGTATAATGTTTGTTAATTTCGTTTGAAATCTGATTTCCTCTTTTTATTTTATTGGTTAAGTTGTCATCTATATAACCTTCGGCAACTGTGGTTGATTTCCATCCCCCTAACTGCTTTACTGCTGTAATGTCACCTCCTGCGCTAACGCAAGGGATTTTTTAATTTAAATATTTGGCTGAATACGATCCTGATGATTTTATTTATCAAATTTAAGGTTAGCTTCATGTCAAATTAGTAAATAAAATGAACGACATACCGAAAACCCGGATATACGTTACAAACGATAACGCACACCAAAAAGGATATTGAATGTACTAAACTGATAATTCTATAATCTCGAAGACTTTTCCGTCATTGAATGGTTTTCATCATTCGCTGAAAGTATATACCTTAAGGCGGGTACTGACTAGAGCGTTTCCACACGAATGACTTACGCGTAAAAATGATCGATCCGGCGACTGTCGGTCTTTCGAGAAGATCAAAAGGTTTTCGTACGCATAACATGCTCAGTGTGGACGTAGTTGTCGTTGTGTTTTTCCTATTTTTCTCTTCCTCTTGCAATAGTATAAAGGCGGCACTTGCAATAATCACATTTCGTCTTCTCGGCGACATTTCAACAATATCACTGGAACGACAATTTAACGCGCACTAATTTTATGCTAAAAATAATTTTCGCGAACAATATATTTGCTCTCTGAGACGGATACATTGCGTGCGCCCATAAGATTTTTAGGCAGTACTGACTAGAGCAAATTTTCAGTAGTAATAGCCCAAGGACAATGATCATTGTTCGAAAAAATCTTATGACAGATTTCGAAACCTTGTTGCTTGGAAACAGACCGACGCCGTAGGCGGAGGTCTGTTGCCTACAAGCAACAAGCTTGAGAAAGTTGTCATAACATTTTTGAGCATTTATTAATGTCCGAGGGTTATTCGGATAGAAAATTTTTTGTTTCAGTATAACAACTAAATCGTGACATTTCGAAATATTAAATATTCATAACTTCAAAATCGAAATAAATTAATATGTATCCATAGCAACGTGTGAAAATTGCCCATGGTCTGTTATCAGTGTAATGTTGACATTATTGGCTGAGATTGTTCATATGATATAAAATGAGAAAATTTGATTGGTTTTTGGAATTGTCAAAAATTTTTCACACACATTGTTTGTGTGCATAAAAATGCTCAAGTCAGTACGCACCTTTATACCTACCTTTTAGTGCGCAAGATTCTCAATATTTTTTTTTTGACATCAACTTTCATGATTAACTTTTTTCGTATACAATTTAAGAGTTTTTAGGAATTAGTAGTAACAAGTGTTATTGGAGTTTCTTGAAACACTAGCTGTAATAGTTGTTTTTATTTTGCAGATGACAATAAATAAATAAATAATGAGCTCGTAAAGATAATAAAAAGTTAAGACCTAATTAAGTTACATTTCAAAGAGTGGATATTACAGGAATATACTGATATTCGTTAGATACCCTATAAATATAATATGAATTGTGTAAGAATGTCTTAAGAGATCGTCTACCTACTAGTTATTAAGCAACCGAATCTATATTTAAGAAACACAACAGATTCTTAGATAACACCGATGATGAGGAGATCGTTTAACAAATTTTAAATTTCGTTTGAGGTTTTTAACCTTTATTAAATTCGAATAACCGTTAATCTTATCATAAATATAAACTTTCGGTTTTAAATGTAATATTACCACGATTAGATATTGTACATCAATTTTAAAAATGAATTAGAGTTTGTTTGAGTGTGCCCGACATAAATGTTTTAATTGTACATGGCCAATTATTGTAGATTTATTTAATAGACTTTTATTTTGGTCGGTTGTAATATATTATAAGCGGAAAGCATGGGAGATTTTTCTTATTCTACCAAGATGCGAAGCATAGATGAATATTGAGTTACGAGGCTGAGAAAAATCTTCTCAATCATAATTTATACAGGGTGACCAACGGGTCGTAATTTTTCATTCTTTGCTTTGACAGTACATTGACAGTATTGACAATAATAACCACATTTGAGGTATGGATGAACTCTTAGAGTTGCAGCAAATATCATCTGCAACACAAAGCACATGATATCCTTCCCTTTTTGGTTCAATATTTGCATTCGCTCAATTTTTAGTTGAAATTATTGT
>CAJUYG010003312.1:5998-22253 GCA_910591675.1 Galerucella calmariensis
TTATTATTATTATTTTGACTTGGAAAATATGGCCTTTGATAATTATTGTTATTTTGACTTGGAAAATATGGCCTTTGATAATTATTGTTATTATTATTATATAAATATTGATTATTGTTCCTGGGATAGTTAAAGTTATTACCTTGCGTTTGATAAGTTTGGTGCTTAGAATTATTTCTGAATGGTTGATTTCTAGGTTCATTTAATTGACCGTATAATCTTTCAAAGTTTTCATATTCATCGACATATGCCATAGCATCTTCCAAAGAATTTGGCTTTTTAAGATGCATATTATTTTTTAGGATGCCAGTACATCCAGCAATAAACGTATTAAGCGCTGTTTTGTCGCAATGATCTATATGACATCGTATGTCGTTTTCGTTGAAAGTTGAATCATTACTGATTCTTTGAATTACTTTACTTTTTAACAATTGTAACCTAGCACCAAAATCAATCAAATTTTCATTTCTAAATGGTCTGGTTCTTGTTAATTCTTGTAATATACAATCTAAATCTCTCCTATCAGAAAAACATTGTCTTAATGCGTCTTTAATTTTTTGCCATGTATCAAGTTCCATTCTATTACCAACCATAGCTTCCGCTTTTCCCGTTAATTTTTCCTGAATACATTCTAGGATGTGAGCATCTACCGCAGGTTCCTCATATGCACCGTAGGTTGCAATTAGTCGTTCACAACGAGTAATAAATTTATTAAGAGTATTACAATTACCATCATATGGTTTGATGTTTTCTAATTTTAATTTGAAAAGATCCCAATTGATTGCGACGGGTGTTTTAGTACTTGTAGTAGCCATTTTTAAATTATTAGATAAATCTAGATTCTCAAAATTATTAGATATTGAGGATTTTTCAATATTTAAATCTTTAATTTGCTCTATTAAGCTTTCTAAATCGTTCATTCAATGTAGTATGAATAAATATTATTTTCATAAATTATTTCCACTGATTGTTTATGTATAATGTATAATGAAATTCTCAAATTATTGAGCACGTACTTAACAAAATATCTCTCCTATACTCTAAATAAAAGGTAAGGAAAGGCAAAAGAAACTTGGCACTTACAGTGATAATCTGAAGCACTGGAGTTTCTTCTCGACTTCCGACAACTTCTTCAAGGGTACCAGAACAGCTCCTCCAAGGGATAGGTTCTTCAGGATCCGCACTTCGATGTTGAAACACCAAGATTATGGATAGTTCAACCGGCACTATGCGAAAGACTTTCCAAAACCCGCACGAATCCTACTGTGACTGCGCCAGATATAACTTTCGTATTGAAAAGTTATTTTTTAAAAACAATTTATTTTTACACTTAAAATTTATTATATTTAGTACAATACAAATATTAGATAATAAATTAACAATTAAAACCTTTAGAACAGAAGTTGAATCAGAAGTGTCTATTATCGTCTAGTTAGAGGTATTTATACCTTCTATTCGAGATTGCTATTGGGCGGCGGCTTCCTGGAATTAAATGCAAAAGCTTGCATTTTTGGTGCACATAACTCCGACTATGGCATACTTGCGTGAATCACCCTGTACATTCACATTTATGTTTACATAACGCACAACTCAATTTAAAAGTTGACGTGTCTCGGCATATTTTATAAGTTTCTAAAAAATTGACAAAGAATTTTATTCCATAAGTGGTTTTCACACTGTATAAACTACAAACCATAGAAAACATTCAGACAAACTGATTAATTAAAAATCTACGAATAATAATAAATATACTGGAAAATCTCCTTACAACAAACACAAGATCATATGTGGAATAGGTGATATTGGTTCAGCTTTCGTGCTCTTGTTTATTCAGCATAATATCTCCTTTTTAACAGTGGCTTTTTTTCTACCACCAATCTATATAAGCTAAGCTAAGTTAAACTTAGCTAATCAAGCGTCCGTTTTGCAAATTAAATTAGATTTACTAAGATCAACTGAATTGAAATGAATGAATCAAATCGTCTCTTTTGAAACGTCAAATACCTAATAACGCAAATCGCTTCTGACAGCGCGTCGTTTGAAACGTCAAAATTATTATATAATCATATCATATATATGATTATATAGAGAAAAAAATCCACAACAGTAGCGATGGTGCACATTTTTCAATATGTACGCCTCCTGAAATTAATTTCATTTATAAATATAAGGGTTTCGATTGACTATATATTTGCTCCTCACATTTTTATAAATAAATGTGCTCTATAGCCTAGTGGTGGAATTGGTTGACTCTAGCGCGGACGATCGGAGTTCAATCCTCATTGGAAGTTTTTTTTAGTCGTGGAGAAAGTATAGTACTTCACTTGTGTAGAATGGCTATTATTCACTTGGATGATTCCAAAACTCACTCGCTGCGCTCGCTCGTTTCCGCGTGAATAATAGTCATCATTCTGCAGTCGTTGAAGAATATACTATTCTGAGCTACCAGTTTCCTCATTTTACTGGTAATTTTTATTTTAATTAACCTTAGAAGTTGAGAGTTTTGATTCAATGAATTTTTGATTCAATAGTTTGTTTACCTCTCCATCTTTGTTTGTATGCAAAGCGCTTGCGCCGATATTGTCGACTTTACAGCATTTGAAATGTGCATTCGAACTTCAATTCAGCTCAGCTAAGAATTCTGTAGTTAGCTAAGCTAAGCCAGGGGATAGATAAAAAGCAACTATTATAATAAATATAACGTTTCATGAATAAATCAAGTGTTCCAAAACGTCAAACCGTTCCTCGGTGCCACCAAACGTTATTAACGTATGGCTGGAAGTGCGCATGCTCATATTATGTCAAAATAACGTGTTCTCTAATGAGCAGAACCCAAAAAGTAGCATGCGGTATCTCTCCATTATTTCTGCACATTATTATTTCCCAATATTGAGCTCGGATTTTTTTTTAATTCTTTTGGGAATCAAACCACTATAATGTTTTTTATTTTTTATTTCCACGTTTCGGTAGCGTTCCGGCTACCATTGTCAAGAATTTTTTTATTTAATTAATTTTATTACTAGTTAATCTTGACAACGGTAGGAACGTCGAAATAAAAAATGAAAAACATTATTGTGGCTTGATTCCCAAAAGAATAAGAAAAAAGAATAAGTAATGCTACAAGGAACTCATAGAAGATATTGAGCTTGGAGCTACCGAGTTATATTATCATTATCGTAACCATACAGCATGTGGACTTTGTAACAGAAGATAAAGGAAATTTCTTTCTGTGCTATGAAATTTCTTGTGACGTTACTCCATATATGTGTATTCGTTGATTCCCGAGTAGTGAATATTCTGCAGATGGAAATAGAAACGACTGAAAGGGTCTTTCCTTAAAAAAAACTAATCCCGACTTGCCATGGTTTATGTTGATCACCCCACTCTACATAGGTATTAACAGACGAAACAAAAATGAATCTGTGTCGGAAGGACACATATTTATCACAGGGCATACGGCAGTGAAAACGGTTATCTGAACTTTAAATGAAATACAAAATTATAGCCTGTACGGTCAAAAGAAAAACCGTATGTAAACAAAGACCACGCGTGATCTATTCAAAGTCAGCTGCGCATTGGACGACTTGCTTTGAAATGTTAGCAGTAGGGGAACATGAGTTTTTATAGGCTCGTACAGGCTAGCTGTGCTAGCAATAATTCAATTATTATGTATACCCGTTTACGAAAATTAATTTCCGTGATCTGTGTTTTGTGTGGTCAAAATAATTGTGGTGTTTGTGATTACTATAGCGTCAATACTATAAACATCACATCGTTCTCACTACCTCAAAACCTTAGCCACTTGCGCATGTCATTCAATATGCGCGTGATTTTATTTACGTGCGGTTTTTCTTGGGAGCGGACCGACAGTAGGTGGTTATTATCGTGGAATGATCCACAATCATTGTAAGATATGGCTTCAAGAAAAACATAAACCAAATAACAGTCTTGTGATCTATAACTGCTCTTCCTAAGAATATTCCTTCTTACTTGTACGCAGCTTGTCAATCAGTAACAAATTTTCGAATATCTGAAAGAACTGCTCTGTTCATATTTTATGTTTAGTATCTTAGGAGGATGGATGTGAAACATGGGTGTTAACAGGACAACAAAAAAGTAAAATACATGCGACAGAGATGAAATATTTGAGAAGAGTAAGAGATGTAACAAAAGAGGATAGAATGAAAAACATAGATATCAGAAAAGACCTGGGTATACAATAAACCTTAGAATTTGTAGAAGAAAGACAACTACAATGGTGGGGACATTTACAACGTATGGATGAACGAAGACCAGTAAAGAGAATATGGAAAGCAAAAATTGAAAAAAAGAAAAAAAGGGACAGACCAAGAAAAACTTGGGATAAGGTAATAGCTGGATTACTGGATAAAAGAGGAGGAAGCTGGATAGAATCGAAGGTCTTAGCTCAAAATAGGAAAGAGTGGAAAAAATTCGTGATGAAAGAATAGCTGCAACACACCCTACACCACTAAGTGGTAGAAGGGCTTTAAGATTATATATAATATCTCAGAAGGTATAACGACAAGAAAAAATAATTCAGTTTCTGCTGAGCAATCTGAACATTCATAAAAAGTTATATTCTAAGAATTATAGCTACTTCTTATCAGATTTATTATAAATCTTAGTCCTTGTTTTGTTGAGCTGAATCTTTTCAACAGATCATCATTCCCAATCTCAAAATGCTTAGACCTTTTATAACAATTTTGAGGTTTCACCACCAAACAAAACTGCAATGGTTTTTGAAAAACTGTTTCTCACCACCTGAGTTTATAGTTTCAACCAAAAATATATCACAAAATATTCAATAAAATTGTGTATTATTGGGAGCAAAGCTAGTTTTTGTATATGGAGTTTCCTTTCCAATTACTCTGTTAGTTATTCGATTCATGTTTATGTAAATATATAATTTTGTGGTGTTTAGTTTGGGGTTCATTTCTGCTTTAATTGGCTGGTAGGAACGTATATCTGGAATCTCTTCCGAATAAATTGTGGAATTGGATTAAACTGAGGTGATTCATACGTAAACCGTAATAACAAAATATGATTATCAATCGATAAATTGTCACTTGATTAGATATTAATCTGTGCATTTGTCGTCGGAATGATTTTCCCCACGGAGATTGAGACCATTTCTGTAATTATATTATAAGCTCATTCGCGTTTCATCATTCATAATGAGACAAACGCCAAACCTGATTTTGGGCTGTGGAATTTTCGGTTTCGTATCGCTTATATTTTGACTAACAGACACGTGCCGATATTGATGAATATTTTGGTGAGCGTCACAAATATTTGAAGGAAGATTGATAATTACTCCGACAAATATTTAATGGAAAGTTTGGTTAAATTTTTCCTCTCCATTAATTATTTCAACTTTAATTATTGAGAGGAATTACAGAGGTTTGTTCACTATTCATTGAAATAAGAACTTATAAAGCCGCTTCGAGCCCTCACCTGTCAACACTGAATCATCACTTGTCACCTTTATCGTGTTACCTGTCACTTTCACCAACAGAACTGAATAAATCCAGTTCTGTGTCGTCACTGATATGTTATAGTGGGAAAGGTTACTTTCAGCTCTACTTTTTCTTTCGTTCTATGGAATAATTTGCCCAGTTCATATGGGGGAAGCATTCTATACCCTACTTTTAAACTGGCAGGAGCATTTCAAACACTGAAAGCATAGAATACACCATCCCAAGAAGAAACGAAGCTTGTGCTATTTTACAATTTTCTGAGTGCGCATGTCTGACAGTCGCCATTTTAAGCCAGTTACCTGTCAATGACATGTGATTTTATTGTTTACCAAAGAGTTTTGTTGTTGTAAGCTTTTTGATTATTTACATATTTTTGTGTGCTTTGAACGATAAAATTTGTTAACAAAATTATATTTATTAGTCATGGCGCCAAAAACTTGGTGTTGTTCTTTAAGTTCTTTAAGTCAGGTATTTGTAAACATGCTTGGGAAGAGGGGCATAAAATTCAATGGGATTCGACAAAAATAATATTGAAAGAGCCCAATAATAAAAGACGAAAAATCAAAGGAATCGCTTTAATACAACTAAATGCAGATAAATGTGTAGCTAGTATTCCAGCCGAATGTAGTCAAATTTGGTTACCAATGTTAGAAAAAGAAATTTCCAATAATCAATTACCTGCGTTATCAGGATAGCATCATAAGTTTTTATCCAGGTTTTCTTATGATTTATCATTGGAATAGTTGTTAATCGATACACACTTCAATACACAAAATCACCAAACTGAGTTATACATGTTTTGAAAACAAAAATGATCATACACAAAAAAGTAACAACAAACGCGTTTTATTAACAACATTTCCGAAATAAGCTAAAAAAAGCGCTATCCCAATAAAAACCGTTCGTGGAACGTGCACTTCACTGGATTCGCCATGTCGCATTCAAATAATCATTCATAAAGTGGAGATATGCATGAAAATTAAACACAAACGAAGTATTTCTCATATATTTAGCATTGTACATCACCGATTGAGATTCCCACATGACGTCACACGCTCTCGGATACATGCGCAAGATCATACCGTGAGTAAGTGTATCGTGCATATGAGAGTTTTTTGTTTCCCCTAATTGAATAATTTAATGTACGCCTCTGATTTGTTTACGCTTCAAAGGAAGACGGCCATATTCAGAAGCCACTTTGGTCGATGATTATTTATACTGTTATGTTCTCTCCTCTTCCTTTTACTTCGTTGGGGCACATACATCTCAAAAATGTTGAGAATTTGTCAAGGCTTATGAGGTTGACGGACAACGCCACACGCAGACTTTTCTACTACTAGCAGCGACTGCTTGGCAAATGTGCGGATGAAAAGCCACCGACAAAAACTACCAAAAAGTTTCAGTATCGATGCTGATTGGTTACATACAAAGTTTCGGGCTGAAGAATGTAGTTTTGATTTAGAGAACCACAATAAACCTGAAACGGTTGCAGTTTAATAGATCAATTGATCACCTGATCAAATATAATTTATAGTAACTTTTTCAGTTGCATAACACCAAGTTTGAAATGAAAATGTTTTTTCCATGTATAGGAAATTGAATTTCGAGACTTCCACCATTTAAAAGTATAAATTTATAATTTATATTAAACTTAGTTCTCATTGAAACATTAAATTACGGAACGTTTTCATCTTAAAACTTTTCCAAACGTTGAAGCCCCACTTGGAGCTACTAAATTAATATTATTCACTGAAATTGTCGGTTATTTTCCCTGGAATGAATGTCTTAATTTTTGATTTCCTCATTCAATATAAATTAAATTTTATGTTTATTCAAAAATTTGCTTGAGCGCAGGTGTTTGGTGATGACTTGAGCATAAAATTTTGTCGAGAGTTTATTTTGAATCCATTGCAGTGATTAACTTTCTAAACTTCTCAGTTGGACTTGCAAGTTTTCTTAGTTATGAAGCATTTATAATAAAATGAAAACTGATTGAATCTTGAACTAAAATACACGACAAGCTTTTGACAGAAACTTCTAATAGTGATGGCGTGTGCCAACAAAGTTATCAATGCGTAGTGGATAATTATAACTTTTGCAATTATTTTATTTAAAAACGTTGTCAAAGCGATTACACTGTATGCTGTGTATGACTACTTATCTATAGTCAATATTCTTTATCAACTTTTTTTTGCCTTGGCTCTTATCATTCAACTGAAAACTATGGGTATATGGTTAATATTTTAGTCGAAGAACTGTGTTACTGTTGTTTTTGCCAATTAGTCTTCTGACTAGGTACGTTGAAGTTATGCCTTCACGACGATTAAAAGCAGTGCAATTGGAGCAATTGCGTTGAATGCTAGATGGTCCCAGCAAGAAGTTGAAGAGTCTCAAACCGTCGTCAGTGGAGTATGAAATCGATATGCTGCAACTGGAAATGCAGAGTATACAGATGAAGGAGAACGACAATGAGCCACAAAATAAGTTCAAGACCATTCAATAGTCCTGTCCCAACATTCATGACTTCTAGAACCAACAGCTTCTTCATACAAGCTACTAGACTGGTTATTTCTAGCCATACTATCAGAAAAATGCTGAAAATTTGTAATTTGAGCGCAAGAAGACTTCCCACATACACATACCCACGGCTAACGTCGGCGCAGCGTGCATGCAGACATCGGTGGCATCGTACAGCAATTGGAATCTTGAAAATTGGAGGCATTGTTTTTTTCCGAAGGATCACGATTTTGGTTGCATACTCGTCTGATGGTCGAATTTCAGTCTTGAAAAAAAGAGGTCAGCGCTATAATGCAAATTCAATGGCGCCAATCAGACTAAGGCGTCTATTCTATAATATTTCGCTCAGCAACGGTTTAGTTTACAAACGATCGGAAGTGTGAAGGAAAAATTTTGAAACGTTATTCTGTATATTTTTCGTTGACCACTTTCTGATGTTAACGAAAATTGGACGTTTTCAAATGGGTAGTAGAGCAAAAAATCGCAGCGTTGTCAGATTTTTAAATTACATTATAATTAAGTTATGAAGATCGTAGCTAAAATCCATTCTATATAAATACATATCCGTTAATGTTTTCAAAATCTACACTCCTATGTTATTTAACATACTGCACAAACCTCTAAATGTAAATAATAAAGGACTGTTATAGTTTTCTTTTACGTTTCTCATGTCAATATTTTTACCAACTTTGAAATAGTTTGCAATGTTACAACGTTGTTCAACTTTCAACTGCAATTTGAGGTTATGGCTCTTTGAAATGGTTAGATAAGGAAAAACTTAGCTGAGGCATTTACGTTTATATGTCAATGAGTTGAGGTTACGAATTTCTTACTTGAAAATATCCCATCGATATGTAAGAAAACATAAATATTTCTTTTCTAATATCAAATAGCTACACCGTGCCACCGATCAATTTCCTCTCCAACAATTTCCATAATTTTCACCGAAATAATTTTTATAGCCAAAGTGACGTTTGTGGCTGTCGTTCATGAACGGCGATTTCTAATGAAGAATTCTTTATTATTTTGGATACTACAGCCAGAAACGTCACTTTGGCTATAAAAATTTGTCCATTTTTGTGATAAGATTAAATATTTCGGTGAAAATTATGGAAATTGTGGAAGAGGAAATTGATCGGTGGTACGGTGTAGTTATTTGATATTCAAAAAGAAATATTTTTTTTTACTTATTGATGGGATATTTTCAAGTAAGAAATTCGTAACCTCAACTCATTGACATATAAACGTCAATGTCAATGCCTCAGCTAAGCTTTTCCTTTCACATAACAAAGAGCCATAACCCCAAATTGCAGTTGAAAGTTGAACAACGTTGTCACGTTGCAAACTATTTCAAAGTTGGTGAGAATATTGACATGAAAAACGTGAAAAAACATCTCAGTCCTTTATTATTCACATTTAGAGGTTTGTGCAGTGTATTAAATAACATAGTAGTGAAGATTTTGAAAACATTAACGGATATGTATTTATATAGAATGGATATTAGCGACGATCTTCATCACTCAATTATAATGTAATTCAAAAATCTGACAACGCTGTGATATTTTGCTCTACTACCCTTTAGAAAACGTCCAGCTTTCGTTAAGTTCAGAAAGTGGTCAACGAAAGAGATACAGAATAACGTTCCAAAATTTTTCGTTCACACTTCATATCGTTTGTAAACGAAACCTTTGCTGAACGAAATATTACTGAATAGATGCCTAAGAGAGAAGCCATAACAAGTATGTTACAGATTTTGGAATAAAACTGATCCAGTTGATGGAGAAATTACCAGTTCTGATACATAAATTGTGTAACAAACATAATAAAGCAAAATTATTGCATACTTCTACAACTACTTATCCATGGCTCACAACTCTGGAGAGGTCTTTGCTGACCTTTCAATAATGCTCCGTTGCTATTTATCCGTGATCTGAGATCATTGAATGATTACTACATTCAAATAATATGACATGGCAACATCTATGGAGTTTGGCGAAATAAATTGATGAATTTTGACATTGTTCATGTACGCATAGAATAATACGTCTGATCACTCTTCTAGTATGTTCATTGTTCATAGGTTTGAGCTTTTTGAATGTGTTTAGTCTATTTGACGGTTTGACAGTTCAATTGACCTAATTTATTATCTTCCAGTCATTTATGGAATGCCAGAGCATATTTATCGTTTTCAATTCTCCCCAGCTCCACTATTAACAATTTCTTGAATGAACTGGTCTAAAAGCAAAAGTATATTTTAAAACTTCCACTTGAATTGACAAGTTGAGATCGAACATCCATTATGCACATCTAACACGTAAATTTCATATCAGTACTAATGACTGAGAGTACACGACTTTTGTCAAGGGTCATTGCGTGTCACGGTCCGTTGCCGCCCTACGGGACTAATGGGCCGGAGGTGGCGCTACCTCCCACAAATACCCTTTCATCAGAACCACATAAATCCACCAGTAAAGCGAATCAATTTAACACGTACGTGCATGTAAAAGTAGTTAGCGCAAGAATTGAATTAGGGTTTGAACGGGATTTAAATTTCGGGCTGGTTGCCGTATTTCGATACGTTTAAAATAGTAATTGAACGAAATTAAAATTGAATAACGAAATGAAACGAGTGGTTATTGAAAAAGATCGATAGTATATATGAATAGCACTGTGAGCTTTCCAAAATAGTAAATTTTATTACGAATCCGTGTATGTGAGAATGGGTTTGTGGGGAGTGGGTCTTAAAAGACTCACCTGAGAAAAATTACCACCAAGGTAACTAGGCTTTTCTGGCAATGCAGAAGAGTTATGGACAAAGCCTGTGGAATATGACCTGAGGTAATTGATTCACTGGCCTCACAAAACTGTGATAAAGCCAACGATCACCTATGGAACTGTCCTCTGCAATCCAAAGACTTCTTGGTATTCCCACTGCGCGAGTGAACATCATCATCCCATCTAGGGAACAGGTGATGCACCCAAGTAATTCTGGAGAAATAATCTGGTTCACCGATGGTTCCAAAATAAACCATGACACTAAGGCTGGTATAAAATGACCTAAAAAGATAATTATCTATATCAGAAGATGATATACCGTACAAAAAATTGGAATATTCAGTGACAGCCAGGCTCTGCTTGAAGCTGTCAGACTAGGTCTAGACTGATCAAAAACTGTGAAGAGGCAACAACGTTTTTTCAATAGGGGTGCCAGCACAAGACGGGATTGCAGGTAATGAAATGGCGGACCAGTTAGCTAAAGAGGGTTCTTGAGGTCCTGAACCGTTAGACAATTTAAGACAGTTACCTCCCAGTTACCCGGTGATTGGACACTGCACCCTGAGGAAACACCTGCGCAAAATGGGCGCAAAGTTGGTTAACATATGTACAGGAAAAACACCTACTTATATACTCTGCTTCTGCAAGAACTCAGACAGAAGCAGTTTTTTCGGGCCGAGATGGGAAACTCATGTTCGACTGGGTCCTCAACCAGTACCCAGACAGTGTTGGACTCATCCCCACGGAGATGCCTACCAACCAAACCCACCTCGAACTCGCCGTTACTTCCGCCTTGGAATCACTACCCTAGCATACTTCCAGAGGGGCGGCGGTCCCTCACACACTCTCCTTCTTCTTCCTTCTATCACTCCTACCTCTCTCATGCCATAGCGAGTCCTTCTCTTTCTCTAATCATGCTCTCTACTTCGCCACTTATCTCCATCTATTCTTCTTCGCCCCTCAACATAATCTCCACCATATTCTCCCAATACACCGCCTCTCCCAGTTTATTCTCTAACTTCTTCAAAACTTCCCAATTCTTTCAACATTCAAAAACATGTCCCACATCATCCTCCACTTCACATCTCTCGCACACTCCAGTCTCTCTTTTCCCAATCTTGTGAACGTCACCCACTCTCGACCCATGCCCTGTGAGCACCTGCGTCAAGAAGTAGTTCACCTCTTCAAATTTCCGATCCTCCCAATTTCTCCTGCTCCCAATCGCTCCTTTTAGCGCGCCCTCATACTCATCCCACCTCCTCATCCATCCATTCCTGTACTTTCTCTCTGCTCGCACCCCCCCAGCGTTTCTGTATGGCTCTAGCCGTCAAGTCCAACGAATACGACCGTGACAGCACTGCTGCTGCCAGTCCACCCACTGTCCTGTACGCCTGCACCACCCTCAGAAGTATTCCTCTCTGCACCCGCAGAAGTGGTCTAACCCTCGCATTCACCCCTGCTTTCTCACCACACACTTCCGCGCCATACGGCATACTCTGCTCTACCGTCCTACCAATTATCCTCCACTTCCATTCTCCCGGTCCCTTCACATTACACATCAATCTCTCCAGCCACGCTGCCCTTACTTTTGCCTTCTGGATAATTGGCTATCCAACCACACCCCCAGATATTTCACCGCTTCCTCCATCCGAATTTTCTTTCCCTTCACCATCACCCCCACCTCCCTTGCCTTGCTCCGCCCCTTCACCAGTAGCCCACCGTCTTATCCTCAGCCACTTCCAGTCCACACCGCTCTATCTTTCCACAATCTTCCTACACATCCTCTCCGCCTCTCTTTCTATCTCCACCTCTCCCTTTGCCGTACATACCAGACATACATCGTCCGCATACACCGTAATCTCACATCCCTCTTCAAATGCTATCCCAGAACCGAGCCCTGGGGCACTCCAATCTTCGTCCCATACCTTCTCCCTTTAGTGTCCACTATCGCACGCCCCGTCAGGTAGTCCCCTACTAGATTAACTAGCCCCTCCCCTACTCCAAGCTTTGTCAACGCGCTCAACACCGCCCGTTTACTGACACTGTTGAACGCGTTCCCCACGTCGAAGGACACAAGCAGGGCCAATTTCTTATTCCTACCGTTACCCTGCCTAGCCCTTCGCACCAAGTCCACCACCCTGCCCAGCGCTGAGATGCATGACTTCCCTCCTACAAACCCATGTTGGTTTTCCTTAAAACCCCCATTCCTATCAACTTCCTCAATTTACCCATTCCACACAGCAAGCTGATGGGCCTGTAGTCCCCCGCCCGTTTCCCATCCCTACCCGTCTTTTTCACAAGGATCACCCTGGCCACCTTTCCGGGAACTTTTCCTCCCTCAGTATCCTGTTAAATAGTTCCAAAAAGTATTTCCCATTGTCATCCAACAGCCTCTTCTCCATATCACCTCTCATGCCATCTATCCCTGGGGCTTTCCTTACCTTAACATTTCCCCCCCCCCCTCCTCTATTTCCCCACTTCTCTACCGACCTTATCCCTCTCATTTTCCCTATCTCCCCAGTATTCTGGGCTTCATGAATTCTGCCCTCCCCACCTCCTTCTACCCCTGTAAACAATTTCTCTATAATCTCTTCCTCCCAAACTTCCCCTAGCAGACAGAAGCAGTTTGAAGAAGAATAACGAATACAACCATTACAACTACTGAAAATCCCTCCAGTCAAACTAGTGGCTGGAACACCAATCTTTTGGAATGGAAGTGGGTAACAGGGGAAATGTTACAAAGATTCAGTTCAAGTGCCTGTGCCCAATCGAATGGATGAAAGTGGGTTTGTTATGGCTCTAACCAATTCATACTTCACGGAAAGACGGCAATTTGGAGATCTGACAGTCTTAGTCTTACCATCTCAGTTTAGAAAATTGCGACCAGAATTTCAATGGCTGCTTCCCGAACAAGCCTCACCGGGACACTTCTCATTGGAACCTCTGGTCTTCCTCTCCAGCTCCAACGAATTTACCTTAGTCTCTCTCAGGTGATCAGTGAATCTCCAAACAGAGTCATGTCATCCAGTGTATGACAACACTCTCTCCAATCGTTATTCGGCTGACTACAAAAAAAAAGGAAAAAAAGCAGATCTACCTCTTAATGACGGTTGAGCATGAAAGAGGAGTAAACAGCTTCTCACATAATATTCAATTTGTGTTTATCGTATATGCTAGCTAATGATTACATATCTAGTACAGATTTCAAAGTTTTGGAACTTTTAAACATCTGTATTTATGCAGTAACAACTTTCACTCACACTTCAAAGAAGTTTGGGTCTACTGAATTTTTTGTTTCCACTCACTGAACTGCTAAAAGTTAGATTTTCACGACGTTATTTTATGGCTGGCTTGTGTAAGTTTTTTTTCTATAACTTTTTCAAAGATTATCGTTTCCCTTGAGATAAACCTTAGCTGTACATGTTGTATAAAATATTTTTAAATTAAATTTATACAATGTGCACAAAGACCAGCATCTTCTCTCATTTGAATTCAATTTGCTGCACGACCCGATATACATACTTTGTATGTTGCTAACAGCGTTTTTGACGACCATATAAACAGAGTTACAAACAGACGTAGAGTTGCAACATGCACTTGTGACGTCTATTGTCCTTTTTCTCGGTAGTGATATAACATGAAAGAGCTTTTCCAGGCATTTTCTTCACAAGTGATTCCCAGTAGGCGAATCTAGCTTTTGATGAGACATATCAATATATTTTTGGCTGAATGGACTGCATTGCATCGTGTTACTTCCAAAAATATGTGTAGATGCACTAGTTATGGATTTGTGTGCGAGCAGCACTATCAATCAATCGTTAATATACACTCCAACCAAGAGAGACATTGACATTTATCCACGACTATTTGGTAATGTTTACATTTTCCGTGTGCTTCTCCAAGTATAATGCCTTAGATTATTCATCAGTGAATACGACTCTTCAATATTTCTGAAAAAAATTGATTTTGCTTCCCGATTTCATCAATGGTCGTTGAAAGCGAACTCCCGAACACAAAAAACTGACGTTGTTTATAATTTTGTTGTGATATTGTTTAGCTGTCTCAAGACAACACGATGTTGATATTTTTCTGTAGAATTACGAGTTACGTGGTTTGTTCTTTTCTTTGAATCCAAATGCAATCTTTTAGCGGGACTACGAAAAGTATTAAATGACACACTGCCGATTTGCAAATAACGGATTCGATTGTATAATCCTCGGCTGTGCCTCGGATTACAATATTCAACCTCATCCGTTATATTATGCTACATATCGGCCATTTAACCTTTATAACCATAAAATTTGGCTGTTGTTAGGGAAAACGAATTTTTAAGCAATAAAGCGAACATTGGAAAAGTAACAATTCCAAATATACCCAATTGGTCACACTATTTACGTTAATTGAATAAAAAGTTTCGACAGTTCTACTCCAAAATATCCTGATGATTGAACAGTAATGAGACTGCACACTATAGAATTCTACTATCGACTTTATTCACTCGTCGACAGCATATATACAGTAAGGCTCATGGTGTAATAGAGAAGAAGGTGCGTTACCGCACACAACCAATCAAAATAAATTTCCAGAATGCCGCCATATTGAAAACTCAGCCGATCAGAAAATAACGCGCGAAATCAACCGCATGACAAATAACTGAATTTGAAACGAAAAAAAAGAGACAAAATATGTATTTAACAATAAAGACACTCACCTAATGTTCCAATGTTCAGAGTTCACAATACATTACAAAAATGAACGATTACAACAAGTAAGATTTTGTTGTGTAGGTTCATAGTTATGACAATCATGGCAATATGGCGGCGTTTTGGATGGTGCGCAGAACATGACGAAAGTTCGTTTACCTACGACCCCCCCTGCAATCAGTCAATAACACACAGTCGGTATCAATGTAATGACGTCTATAATTACGCACTGTAAAAAAACGCACAGCTGTGAAGTAAATCACACGGCTTCCTTAGCAACATCTTAGCAACTTAGATACATTCGATATGGCCATGTTCAACTATGAAAAGCCCAAATGGCTAGCTAAGTATATGTATTGATTATAATTGAAAAATGTACTTTTGATTTTCAACAATATATTAATAATGATTAAACGTTAGTTCTTTAACGTGCTTCTTCCATTGGTGATAGAGTAATTGAGATGGAGTTTATCAAGCACCTCTAATTATGTAACTGTTATTCCTCATGCTTCTTATAAATACAAGTACAAGTAGGTCGTAGGTAAAGTATAGCACGCAACTCGTGTTGTAAAGCATTTTACCTACGACCCCCCTGTAATCAGTCAATAACACAAAGTTGGTATCAATGTAATGACGTCCATTACGCACTGTAAAAAAACGCACAGCTGTAGAGTAAATCGCACGGCTTCCCTAGCAACATCTTAGCAACTGTCAATAGACGTCACCATTTTATTCAACATTTACTGTTTGAAAACATTCGAT
>CAJUYG010003313.1:0-15322 GCA_910591675.1 Galerucella calmariensis
TTAGCTGATTTAGATCCTGTGGTAGTAACTTTTTGGTACAGAGCTCCTGAGTTATTACTTGGTGCTAGACATTATACAAAAGCAATAGGTAAGGTATGGCCTTAATTTGCATAATATATATTTATAAATAGGTAAATTGTTAATAATGATAATTGATTTATTAAATTTTAGACATATGGGCGATTGGTTGCATATTTGCAGAACTTTTAACTTCTGAACCAATCTTTCATTGCCGTCAAGAAGATATTAAAACTAGCAATCCTTACCATCATGATCAATTGGATAGAATATTTAATGTAATGGGATTCCCCCATGAGAAAGACTGGGAAGATATAAAAAAAATGCCGGAGCATCCTACACTTCTAAAAGATTTCAAAAAAGCAAAGTATGGATTTATTAAAAATATTTTTTCTTGTTAATATCTGATTAGATTTAGATTCAATTTTTGTTTGTATAAAATCTGCTTATTTGTATAGTTTTAATATGTTTTTAGCTATGTAAATTGTTCATTAATTAAATACATGGATAGGCATAAAATTAAGCCAGACAGCAAGGCATTCCACTTATTACAAAAGCTATTGTTAATGGATCCTAATAAAAGAATAACTTCAGAGCAAGCCATGCAAGATCCATATTTTACTGAAGAGCCTCTACCTACTCAAGATATATTTGCAGGTAAGTTATTATAGTATTGATAACTTTCCCAGAGATGCTTAATCAAATTGAGGTCATGGCTGCAAGCTTGTCAAATCATTACTTGAGAATTTTTGCATGTGACAACAACGGTTGAAAAATGTAATTTGAATGTGGCTCAACATATTACCATTATTGAAAGTGTGTAAAATTTTTGGTCACCATTCAATCTAGTATAGATATTTTTTAGGTTGCCCAATACCATATCCTAAGAGAGAATTTCTAACAGATGATGATCAGGAAGAAAAGTCTGATGCAAAGAGACAGAATCAACAGCAGCAACAACAAACAACCCAGCAACAGCCACAGCCATCTCAACAACAGCAATCAAATCAAGATAATCATAATTCAGCTAAGAGAGTTAGATTGACAGGACCACAGGGACATCCAGGACAAGTCAATCAACAGGTAATAACAGATTTAATGTTTATGTGGGCACACTTTCTTATCAATTATTTATTTATTTATTTATTTTTAATACAATATCCAACGGGACACGCCCAATTCCAGGATAAGGTGAACAAACACAAATATGTTCTACATAACAAAATCTATGATAGAAAAAATAATTAATTAAGCAAACCATATTAGCATGCATGCATAGGACACAATGAACACACACTGAAAAAAAACTTTTAGGACAAGAAAAAAAAGGAAAAAAAGGTAGAACGTGTCGCGGGACACACGGTAGGAACTTTAGTTCCTTTTAAGCAAAAGTTATGTAATACATCTGACGTTATAGATAAACAATTTGCATATTCTTTGGTGGTTGAGTAGTAAGCACACCAGACTCTCACGCGGTAGACCCGGGTTCGATTCCCCGCGAGGAATTTTTTTTATTGTTAATTTTATTTTTAAATAATCATTCTGCTTGATATTAATACCGACAACAGGTAGACGTTTGAAATATTTAGCAGAATATATATTTGTTTGCGCCAATACTAAAATTTTGATTCCTTAGTAATAGGCAACATACCTTGCTTGTAAAGACCGGTCCCATATAGATAATTAATATTATTAGAAAAAGTAGTTCATATAGTGAGTTGGAATAAACACATCTGAATAAGCAATCATCGTCGAAAAATATCGTTTATAATTACATATAGTAGCATTTTTCAATCTGAAATCATCGTGAATTTAAGTGAAACATTGTGTAAACTACGAGTTAGTCAATTTCCTCGATTTACCCTATTTACCCGTACCTTAATTCCTAGTTTTATTTGGCAAAACGTGGACAGGACATCCGGAGTTGGGGTTCACCTAAATATTTGGTAAGTGGTCCATTTAGCATATAAATTAGAATCTACAGTCCGCTATTAGGATATAGAATCATATCATACATTCTTTGGACCTTATCGAACCGGATTTAGTATTTGTAAAATATAGTTCATTTTGCCGGAATCACTTACAATAAAAAGTTGAAGTTCGTAGTTTTAATTAGTTGAAAGTAAAAACGATATTTTGGATATTGTTCGTGTGTTAGATTTTGGGCTTATTCAACCAATAATATAGAAAGCTTCAATTATTAATAGGTAATTTTTATAGTCGATTTGATTTAAATATAGAATAGAATAGATTCCTCCTAAATAGCTCGTTTTAAAGTAGAGTCAAATCGTCAAATAAAACATATTTTATCGTTTAGTAATTTAATCCAACATTATCTTTTCATGAGTAATTCAGTTGTTGTTTTTGTGCAATAAATTATTATTGGGGCTAATTTTCCAGTACATTTCGTTACTCTGATAGTAGAGATACAAAATGACACAAAAAAAAGAACAACAATTAAGAATTTTAGTTGCAAAAAGGGAACAGTATTTTGCCAGAATTCAACGTTTGTTCGATAATAGTAGAGATGTTTCAACGCCAGAAAAGGCAAATCAATTTCTCATTAGATATGAGACTTTAGAAACAACTAAAACCAACTTTTTAGATATTTTAGATCAAATTAACACACTAGAGTATGAGATAAATGACAAATTTGTTCCAAATTATCAAATTTTAGAAACATTTGACGAATTGATTTGTTATATTGAGTGTGTAGCTAAAAAGGTAAATGTTGATATTGCTAGGGAATCACAACCATTACGTCAGAATAGTAATAAATCTAGTCGTAAATTACCGGAATTACCGCTTCCGAAATTTAATGGTGATATTAAAGATTGGCCTTTGTTCATCGAATGTTATAATAATATGATACATAACAATTGTGAGTTGACTGATATAGATCGAGTTCACTATCTGATAGGTTGTTTAACTGGTAGCGCTCTGTCTGTTTGCTCAGGTATTGCTCCCACAGGCGATAATTATAGAATTATTTTCCAAGCTCTTAAAGATAAATTTGAAGACAAACGTGTCATAGCTAATACGTTTTTAGACCAATTATTCAATTTTAAGCAAGCTCAACATGAAAATGCTACCACTTTAAATTTATTTTTAGAAAAATTTCATCCTGCAGTTACGGCATTACGTCAATTAGATATTCCTGACTTATCAGACTATATTTTAGCCTATTTAGCATTTCAAAAAATCAATCCCGAGACTCAAAGATTATTTGAAAATACTAGAAGAAGTTCTGAAATGCCTTCTTACAATGATATATTAACTTTTGTAAAAGAGCAAGCTAAAATTTGTACTAGAACAAGTAGTGGTCTTAAATCCAATAGTAGTAATAATAAAAATAATTCAATTATTCATAGTAGCAGTCATTTAAACAATAGCAAAGCAAGGGTAACTCACTCCTTTGTCGTTCAAGGAAATTCTAGTAGTTATAATTGCGTGATATGCAAAGAAAATTCGCATTCAATACTTATTTGTCCCAAATTCTTAGAATTGTCCCCCGAAAAACGCTACCATGTTGTTAGAGAGAATAATTTATGTTTAAATTGTTTATCTAGGCACAAAGTTATTAACTGCAAAAGCAACTATACTTGTAGAATTTGCCAACGTAAACATCATAGCTTGTTACATTTCAAATCCTCGATGCAAAGTATAGCCAATAGTGCAGGTAAATCTGACCAACCAATCAGTAGTAACTCGGAGACAAATGGTCCTAAGGTCTCTGAAATTTGTAAAAATTCCACCGCAGGCCCTTCTTCTTCTACTTTAAATAAAAATGGCGGTACTTCCATGGAATATCCATTACCTCCAGTAGTGAATTGTTGTTCGGTTACCCATAGTCACAAAAACTCTTCTTCTAGCAATACTGTCTTATTGTCCACAGCGAACGTGCATGTTCTAGATAGTTTCGGTAATTTTCACGATGCCCGATTTCTAATTGATAGCGGTAGTCAGGCAAATTTTCTTTCCCTAGAATTTAGTCGTCGTTTGAAATGTCCTCTAATGAAATGTCATTCTCATGTTTATGGAATTGGGTCCGCTAGTAGTTCCGTATATGGATGTTCAACTATAGTAATAATTTCGCGAGTGGACACCACCAAACGGTATCCTTTGGAGGTACTGATTGTTGACAAAATTGCAGATCAGTTACCCGCTTCTCGCGTCGATTTAAGTGCTTTATCACATTTGAAATCGCTTCCTTTAGCCGATGGTAATTTTCATTTTCCGCAAAAAATTGATGGAATTCTTGGAGCTAATATGTTTGCTCATTTGATAGGCAACAAACGAGTTGTAGGTCCACCAAACACCCCAGTGGCAGTAGAAACCACTTTAGGTTTTATAGTAATGGGTTCAGCTCCCATTGTATCCTCATCTATTGATACTCACAGTTTTTGTACCATTTTAGAGCCCTCTCTTGAAAAATTAGTTAAAAAATTCTGGGAGGTTGAAGATTTTCCAACTTCTTCAGTGATAGTAGACCCAGTTGATTTGGAATGTGAGAAAATCTTTAAATCCACCTATAGTCGAGATCACTCCGGAAGGTATACAGTGTCGTTACCTTTCAAATTAGATAGTTCTTTATTAGGAAATTCATACACCCCAGCTCTCCGACGATACTTATCATTAGAAAGGAAGCTGAATAATAGTCTCAACCTTAAATCAAAATACACAGAAATAATTCAAGATTACATAGTCCAAGGTCACATGTCCAAAGTAGTAGAAAATGATAGTTCAATGGTACAATATTTCATTCCTCATCACGCAGTCTTTAAAAATTATTCCCAAACAACTCCAGTCCGTATTGTTTTTGATGGATCGTGTAAGACGGACACCCTGTATTCATTAAATGATTTACTCTATACTGGTCCTAAATTACAGTCTGACGTCTGTACAATGTTCTTGAACTTCAGATTATTTGAAGTCGCTCTTACCGCCGACATTCGACAGATGTATAGGCAAATAAATTTACACCCAGATCAACGAAGATTTCAAAGAATTTTGTGGAGATTCTCTCCAAATGAGCCCATAGAGATTTATCAATTGAACACTGTTTCGTTCGGAATTAAAGCTTCGCCTTTTCTAGCTCTCCGAACTGTACGCCAATTAGCTGACGATGAAGGAACGTCGTTTCCTTTAGCATCTGAAGTTATTAAAAGAGACATGTACGTAGATGATCTTGTTTCTAGTGTATCTTCAATTAGTTTAGCGCTTGATTTGTATAATCAATTGACTGAATTATTTAGTAGAGGTGGTTTTCAATTAGTAAAATGGGCCACCAATTCACAAAGATTATTAGAAAAAATTCCTCTTGACAATAGAACCACTAATGTGGTGAACTTTGATACAGATTCTCTGAAAATACTTGGTTTACAATGGCATCCGAGTTCGGATTCTTTGTCATTTTCTTTTGACCTGGTTGATAAACCTTGTACTAAACGTAACATTTTGTCCACTGTGGCTCGTTGTTACGATCCTCTAGGCTTTTTAGCTCCTGTCACATTATTAGCCAAACTTTTGATAAAAGATTGTTGGATTGGCCAGCTGAATTGGGATGATCCCTGCCCTCCTGATATAGTCCACCGTTGGAATCAATTTTCTACAGGATTACATCATCTTTTAAACTTCAAAATCCCTCGTCATATAGGTGTTGTGTTACATCAGCCAATCATTTTAGTAGGTTTCGCAGATGCATGCTTAACATCCTATGGGGCGGTCGTTTATCTTCGTAGCATAAATTCCAATGGAGAAATTCAAGTTCATCTCCTTTGCGCGAAATCCAAGGTTTCTCCAATGAAAGTAGTCACAATTCCTAGATTGGAACTTTGTGCGGCTCATTTACTCGCCAAACTTCTGAGATTTATAATAGATTGTTATGAATCTCGACTAAATATTACTCATATTTTCGCCCTGTCGGATTCTACTGTCACTCTCAATTGGATCGCAACCCATCCGTCCAAACTACAAACATTCGTATCGAATAGGGTGGCTCAGATTCAATCATTAGTTGATTGTAATTCGTGGTTCCATGTAAATGGAAAAAACAATGTTAGGGATTGTTTGTCTAGAGGCTTAACTCCTTCCCAATTTATAGCTAATAATTCCTGGAAAAGTGGTCCTGAATGGCTAAAGTTAGATTCCGCTAAATGGCCGATTAGTACAATTTGTTTAGAAGAGAATCTACCAGAATCCAAAATAGTTTCTTTAGTAATAGCTGCAGATGTCGAAAATTCTGTCTATTCTCTAATATTGCGTCATTCGAAATGGATCAAACTGTTGAGATCGGTTGTTTATGTCCTTAGATTCGTAAAATTGTTGCCAATGGCGGTTTCTATTTCAGTATCCGATTTGGAAATTGCTGAACTTTCCTTAATAAAAGTAGTACAACGTCGACATTTTCGATCTGAATTAGCACTACTAGCAAAAGATGTTATTCCAGCATCTTTAAGACATCTACGCCCTTTCTTGAAGGACGGCGTCATTCGAATTGGAGGTAGATTGATGCATGCCGATTTAAATTTTGATGGGCATCATCCTATATTATTGCCCAAAAAAGATCATCTAGTAAA
This sequence comes from Galerucella calmariensis, assembly GCA_910591675.1. NCBI lineage: Eukaryota > Metazoa > Arthropoda > Insecta > Coleoptera > Chrysomelidae > Galerucella > Galerucella calmariensis. The sequence goes on from CAJUYG010003313.1 coordinate 6,597, forward strand.
ACTCCTTATTGATCATTTTCACAGAACTAACCTTCATACCGGTCCACACTTAGTCCTTTCCTTACTTAGATTACGTTATTGGATTCTCTCAGCTCGCAGTGTTGTTAGATTTATAATCCAGAAATGTAATATTTGTTTTAGATTGAGGCCAAAGCCTCAAATTCCCATAATGGGAAATCTCCCTAGTGTCAGAGTACAACAGGCCAAGGCCTTCTTGCGCACTGGCTGCGACTACGCTGGTCCTGTGCAGCTTATCCCATATCGAAAACGCGGAATTCGTCCTGTCAAACAATATATTTGCTTATTTGTTTGTATGGCAACCAAAGCTGTACATTTGGAACTTGTAACAGATTTGTCTACGCCCAATTTTCTTCAAGCATTTAAACCAGGGGTGTCAAACTCAATTTACATGAGTGCCATTTTTTCTTCGAGGCATGCTTGGGGGGCCGGCTTAAAAAAACTTTGTTTATATATCATAACGGAAATCTTTATTCAACGAAATAAATAAAATAACATAAAATAAAATAAAAAAAAGTTATATCTACACAATAGATAAATAAAAGTTTAGTATAGTAACTATTTCGATGACCCAGATATTTGACATCGTTTCAGCTTCATTATGTCGTCGATGTTTGGTGTCAAATCAGATGTACTAATTTCCAGAATAGCTTGAAGATGTTCATCTGTCAGTCTCGAACGGTGTTTAGACTGGTTGATTTTCATTATTGAAAACATCTGTTCACATATATATGAACTTCCAAACATACATAAAATACGAGCAGCGTGTTTGCTCATGTTGGGATAGTTGTCATGGCTTTTAAAATATTTTGAGTAGAATGTCAAAATATCAACTTCCTTGAACTTGTCTTTTAAAACAGTGTCACATTGCAAGTCTATTAGTTCCATTTGCATATTTGTTGGCGCCTTGGCAACTTCAAAGGTGAATGGATTATTAAACAAAGGAAATTCACAGGAGTTCAATTCGCGAAAATCTGCGAAACGACCTACAAACTACGTTATAAGATCAAGTAGAAGAGTAGCCAACTCTGTTAGTTTCTCTGCACTGTACGTACCACATGCTCGAATACTAGGAAAGTGGTGAAGTACTTGATCTCGCAATTGGGACTCCAACAACTTTAATTTTATCTCAAACGCCTGTATATTTGAGTATATTTGAGTTCACGCAATTCGAAAAATCGATTTAACATTGAACCGCGACTAAGCCAACGAACTTCTGTAAAGTATATAATATCAGAATGTGCTTCATCGAGATCTTTTAAAAATTGTCTGAATTGACGGTGATTTAGGCCTTTGCTCCGAATGAAGTTTATAATTTTAATTATTGGCTTCATGACATGATCCATTTTAAGTATTTTAGATGCCAAGGACTCTTGATGAATCATACAGTGGATCCCCACAAATTCGTGTTCAGGTGTAGCTTCATCTGAAATTTTCTTACGTATTTTCGTTACAACACCAGCATTTTTTCCAACCATGGCTGGTGCACCATCAGTCGTAATACTGCATAATTTTCCCCAATCAAGTTCATTATTTTGAATTAATTGTTCAATCGCCTGGTAAATATCTTGAGCTGTAGTAGTATCCTTCAAAGGTACACATTTCAATAGTTCTTCAGTAATGAAAAAGTTTTTATCGATTCCGCGAATAAACACAGCAAGCTGAGCTGTATCTTTGATATCGGTAATTTCATCGACAGCAATGGAATAAAAAATAAATTCTTTCACTTTTTCTCTAAGTTGCTTATGCAAATTATCCGCCAACTCATTTACTCTGCCAGCAATTGTATTTCTGGACAGGGGTATATCTTGAATAGATTGTTTCTGGGATGGGAATGAAATCTCAGCCACATCTAACATACATTCCTTAACGAATTCGCCGTCACTAAAAGGTTTCGATTTCTTTGCAATTTTTAGTGCAATTACATAACTCGCTCTCATAGCATTCTCACTGTCAACTTTGGCCTTTGTAAAGAACGATTGCTGTCCCTTCAATTTACTTTTAAAACATTCTAGTTTTTCTAGTCTGATCTCGTCAGAGAATTTGTCAAACTTCTCTTTATGATTGGTTTCATAGTGTCTTTTCAAGTTGAATTCTTTGCAAACAGCAATAGTTTGATTACAAATCAAGCAAAGTGGTTTGCGTTTCCATTCAATGAAAAAATACAATAGTTCCCACTTACTCTGAAAAACTCGACACTCGCTATCAACTTTCCGTCGTTTATTAGAAGACATTGCAACAGACGCAAGGCGCACTCAAATAAATTACACACAACAGGCACAATCAACGCAAAAGAATAAATATTCTTGTGAACAACGTTTGTCTGGCTACTGACTGAGCTGACTGCAGCCCTGTTCACAGCACACTCCCCCGCCCTGTTGTTCGTCTCTGGCATTGCATCGGCGACGTTGCCATAGAATACAGTAAAATGCTCGGGTTGGCCATGACTGGTTAGACACGTTTGGTTAATACACCCGTGGAGGATGTTCAATTATATCAATTAATTATAATATTTATAGAATATAAATATAAAATTACAAGATTTTAAAACATAATAACATTAATTTCTAACTATTGTTGGCATATTTTCAACCATTCACAGCAGTCCTATGTGATTGGTTGACTCCAGCAAAGCGGGCCGGATTAGAATGTCTTGAGGGCCGGTCGTGGCCCGCGGGCCGTATCTTTGACACCACTGATTTAAACGGTTTATAGCTAGACGTGGAGCAGTTTCTGAAATTTATTCAGACAACGGTACGAATTTCATTGGTGCAAAGACAGTTTTGAACGAATTGTACCAATTCGTTGTATCTCCGAATTACAATGATACCATATTGAACGATTTAGCTATTCGGGGAATTCAATGGAAATTGATACCTCCAGGTGCTCCACATATGGGGGATCTCTGGGAAGCTAATGTGCGTTCCGTGAAAAAACATTTATACAAGGTAATTCAAAATCAATTATTAACTTATGAAGAGTTCAATACTTTGCTAGTTCAAATTGAAAGTTTGCTAAATTCACGTCCATTGTGTGTAATTTCTTCTGACCCTGCGGACCCGGTAGCTTTGACTCCTTCTCATTTTTTGACCCTTACTCCCCTAACTAGTATTCCTGCTTCTGACCTTACTGATCAACATATAAATAGATTGGATAGATTTCAAATGATTGATCGAATGGTCCAAGATTTTTGGAAAAGATGGCATTTGGAATACCTTACTAGTTTGCAAACTCGACAACATTGGAATACCGATAGTCTTCCTGTAGAAATAGGCACCGTTGTTGTTTTAGAACAACCAACTACACCACCCCTCCACTGGCCTTTGGGCATTATAGATCAAGTCTACCCTGGTCGCGATGGTATTATTAGAGTGGTCGATGTACGCACAAAACATGGGACATATAAAAGACCCGTCATTAAGGTCTGTCCCTTGCCATTGCAATAAAATACAATAATTTTTACATGATGTAGTTTGTATGTATATATTTGTATATATGTGTATATATATGTAAAGATAGATTTTTAGTTAATAGATTAGATTATAGTTTGAATACTTTCAATTTATTGGTAGGAAAAATTTAAGTTCAATGTTTAGTTATATCCTTTCCAATGTTCTGAAGTATAGTTCAGCCCGGGGGGAATGTTTGCGCCAATACTAAAATTTTGATTCCTTAGTAATAGGCAACATACCTTGCTTGTAAAGACCGGTCCCATATAGATAATTAATATTATTAGAAAAAGTAGTTCATATAGTGAGTTGGAATAAACACATCTGAATAAGCAATCATCGTCGAAAAATATCGTTTATAATTACATATAGTAGCATTTTTCAATCTGAAATCATCGTGAATTTAAGTGAAACATTGTGTAAACTACGAGTTAGTCAATTTCCTCGATTTACCCTATTTACCCGTACCTTAATTCCTAGTTTTATTTGGCAAAACGTGGACAGGACATCCGGAGTTGGGGTTCACCTAAATATTTGGTAAGTGGTCCATTTAGCATATAAATTAGAATCTACAGTCCGCTATTAGGATATAGAATCATATCATACATTCTTTGGACCTTATCGAACCGGATTTAGTATTTGTAAAATATAGTTCATTTTGCCGGAATCACTTACAATAAAAAGTTGAAGTTCGTAGTTTTAATTAGTTGAAAGTAAAAACGATATTTTGGATATTGTTCGTGTGTTAGATTTTGGGCTTATTCAACCAATAATATAGAAAGCTTCAATTATTAATAGGTAATTTTTATAGTCGATTTGATTTAAATATAGAATAGAATAGATTCCTCCTAAATAGCTCGTTTTAAAGTAGAGTCAAATCGTCAAATAAAACATATTTTATCGTTTAGTAATTTAATCCAACATTATCTTTTCATGAGTAATTCAGTTGTTGTTTTTGTGCAATAAATTATTATTGGGGCTAATTTTCCAGTACATTTCGTTACTCTGATAGTAGAGATACAAAATGACACAAAAAAAAGAACAACAATTAAGAATTTTAGTTGCAAAAAGGGAACAGTATTTTGCCAGAATTCAACGTTTGTTCGATAATAGTAGAGATGTTTCAACGCCAGAAAAGGCAAATCAATTTCTCATTAGATATGAGACTTTAGAAACAACTAAAACCAACTTTTTAGATATTTTAGATCAAATTAACACACTAGAGTATGAGATAAATGACAAATTTGTTCCAAATTATCAAATTTTAGAAACATTTGACGAATTGATTTGTTATATTGAGTGTGTAGCTAAAAAGGTAAATGTTGATATTGCTAGGGAATCACAACCATTACGTCAGAATAGTAATAAATCTAGTCGTAAATTACCGGAATTACCGCTTCCGAAATTTAATGGTGATATTAAAGATTGGCCTTTGTTCATCGAATGTTATAATAATATGATACATAACAATTGTGAGTTGACTGATATAGATCGAGTTCACTATCTGATAGGTTGTTTAACTGGTAGCGCTCTGTCTGTTTGCTCAGGTATTGCTCCCACAGGCGATAATTATAGAATTATTTTCCAAGCTCTTAAAGATAAATTTGAAGACAAACGTGTCATAGCTAATACGTTTTTAGACCAATTATTCAATTTTAAGCAAGCTCAACATGAAAATGCTACCACTTTAAATTTATTTTTAGAAAAATTTCATCCTGCAGTTACGGCATTACGTCAATTAGATATTCCTGACTTATCAGACTATATTTTAGCCTATTTAGCATTTCAAAAAATCAATCCCGAGACTCAAAGATTATTTGAAAATACTAGAAGAAGTTCTGAAATGCCTTCTTACAATGATATATTAACTTTTGTAAAAGAGCAAGCTAAAATTTGTACTAGAACAAGTAGTGGTCTTAAATCCAATAGTAGTAATAATAAAAATAATTCAATTATTCATAGTAGCAGTCATTTAAACAATAGCAAAGCAAGGGTAACTCACTCCTTTGTCGTTCAAGGAAATTCTAGTAGTTATAATTGCGTGATATGCAAAGAAAATTCGCATTCAATACTTATTTGTCCCAAATTCTTAGAATTGTCCCCCGAAAAACGCTACCATGTTGTTAGAGAGAATAATTTATGTTTAAATTGTTTATCTAGGCACAAAGTTATTAACTGCAAAAGCAACTATACTTGTAGAATTTGCCAACGTAAACATCATAGCTTGTTACATTTCAAATCCTCGATGCAAAGTATAGCCAATAGTGCAGGTAAATCTGACCAACCAATCAGTAGTAACTCGGAGACAAATGGTCCTAATGTCTCTGAAATTTGTAAAAATTCCACCGCAGGCCCTTCTTCTTCTACTTTAAATAAAAATGGCGGTACTTCCATGGAATATCCATTACCTCCAGTAGTGAATTGTTGTTCGGTTACCCATAGTCACAAAACCTCTTCTTCTAGCAATACTGTCTTATTGTCCACAGCGAACGTGCATGTTCTAGATAGTTTCGGTAATTTTCACGATGCCCGATTTCTAATTGATAGCGGTAGTCAGGCAAATTTTCTTTCCCTAGAATTTAGTCGTCGTTTGAAATGTCCTCTAATGAAATGTCATTCTCATGTTTATGGAATTGGGTCCGCTAGTAGTTCCGTATATGGATGTTCAACTATAGTAATAATTTCGCGAGTGGACACCACCAAACGGTATCCTTTGGAGGTACTGATTGTTGACAAAATTGCAGATCAGTTACCCGCTTCTCGCGTCGATTTAAGTGCTTTATCACATTTGAAATCGCTTCCTTTAGCCGATGGTAATTTTCATTTTCCGCAAAAAATTGATGGAATTCTTGGAGCTAATATGTTTGCTCATTTGATAGGCAACAAACGAGTTGTAGGTCCACCAAACACCCCAGTGGCAGTAGAAACCACTTTAGGTTTTATAGTAATGGGCTCAGCTCCCATTGTATCCTCATCTATTGATACTCACAGTTTTTGTACCATTTTAGAGCCCTCTCTTGAAAAATTAGTTAAAAAATTCTGGGAGGTTGAAGATTTTCCAACTTCTTCAGTGATAGTAGACCCAGTTGATTTGGAATGTGAGAAAATCTTTAAATCCACCTATAGTCGAGATCACTCCGGAAGGTATACAGTGTCGTTACCTTTCAAATTAGATAGTTCTTTATTAGGAAATTCATACACCACAGCTCTCCGACGATACTTATCATTAGAAAGGAAGCTGAATAATAGTCTCAACCTTAAATCAAAATACACAGAAATAATTCAAGATTACATAGTCCAAGGTCACATGTCCAAAGTAGTAGAAAATGATAGTTCAATGGTACAATATTTCATTCCTCATCACGCAGTCTTTAAAAATTATTCCCAAACAACTCCAGTCCGTATTGTTTTTGATGGATCGTGTAAGACGGACACCCTGTATTCATTAAATGATTTACTCTATACTGGTCCTAAATTACAGTCTGACGTCTGTACAATGTTCTTGAACTTCAGATTATTTGAAGTCGCTCTTACCGCCGACATTCGGCAGATGTATAGGCAAATAAATTTACACCCAGATCAACGAAGATTTCAAAGAATTTTGTGGAGATTCTCTCCAAATGAGCCCATAGAGATTTATCAATTGAACACTGTTTCGTTCGGAATTAAAGCTTCGCCTTTTCTAGCTCTCCGAACTGTACGCCAATTAGCTGACGATGAAGGAACGTCGTTTCCTTTAGCATCTGAAGTTATTAAAAGAGACATGTACGTAGATGATCTTGTTTCTAGTGTATCTTCAATTAGTTTAGCGCTTGATTTGTATAATCAATTGATTGAATTATTTAGTAGAGGTGGTTTTCAATTAGTAAAATGGGCCACCAATTCACAAAGATTATTAGAAAAAATTCCTCTTGACAATAGAACCACTAATGTGGTGAACTTTGATACAGATTCTCTGAAAATACTTGGTTTACAATGACATCCGAGTTCGGATTCTTTGTCATTTTCTTTTGACCTGGTTGATAAACCTTGTACTAAACGTAACATTTTGTCCACTGTGGCTCGTTGTTACGATCCTCTAGGCCTTTTAGCTCCTGTCACATTATTAGCCAAACTTTTGATAAAAGATTGTTGGATTGGCCAGCTGAATTGGGATGATCCCTGCCCTCCTGATATAGTCCACCGTTGGAATCAATTTTCTACAGGATTACATCATCTTTTAAACTTCAAAATCCCTCGTCATATAGGTGTTGTGTTACATCAGCCAATCATTTTAGTAGGTTTCGCAGATGCATGCTTAACATCCTATGGGGCGGTCGTTTATCTTCGTAGCATAAATTCCAATGGAGAAATTCAAGTTCATCTCCTTTGCGCGAAATCCAAGGTTTCTCCAATGAAAGTAGTCACAATTCCTAGATTGGAACTTTGTGCGGCTCATTTACTCGCCAAACTTCTGAGATTTATAATAGATTGTTATGAATCTCGACTAAATATTACTCATATTTTCGCCCTGTCGGATTCTACTGTCACTCTCAATTGGATCGCAACCCATCCGTCCAAACTACAAACATTCGTATCGAATAGGGTGGCTCAGATTCAATCATTAGTTGATTGTAATTCGTGGTTTCATGTAAATGGAAAAAACAATGTTAGCGATTGTTTGTCTAGAGGCTTAACTCCTTCCCAATTTATAGCTAATAGTTCCTGGAAAAGTGGTCCTGAATGGCTAAAGTTAGATTCCGCTAAATGGCCGATTAGTACAATTTGCTTAGAAGAGAATCTACCAGAATCCAAAATAGTTTCTTTAGTAATAGCTGCAGATGTCGAAAATTCTGTCTATTCTCTAATATTGCGTCATTCGAAATGGATCAAACTGTTGAGATCGGTTGTTTATGTCCTTAGATTCGTAAAATTGTTGCCAATGGCGGTTTCTATTTCAGTATCCGATTTGGAAATTGCTGAACTTTCCTTAATAAAAGTAGTACAACGTCGACATTTTCGATCAGAATTAGCACTACTAGCAAAAGATGTTATTCCAGCATCTTTAAGACATCTACGCCCTTTCTTGAAGGACGGCGTCATTCGAATTGGAGGTAGATTGATGCATGCCGATTTAAATTTTGATGGGCATCATCCTATATTATTGCCCAAAAAAGATCATCTAGTAAAGCTCCTTATTGATCATTTTCACAGAACTAACCTTCATACCGGTCCATACTTAGTCCTTTCCTTACTTAGATTACGTTATTGGATTCTCTC
>CAJUYG010003314.1:0-22232 GCA_910591675.1 Galerucella calmariensis
AGATTCATTCAATCTTTCGATAGTAATTTCCTTATTTCTTCAAATAATCTGAAAAAAAATCATATTTCATTTCAGGTATTATTGCTTCAATTTATCAGCCGAACACTCATTAATCAAGCCGCCGATAATTGATAGCTTTTTTTTCGGGGGGGCGCTGCAAATCCCCAGCTGCACAAAGAAAAATCGAATAACTGACGCCATGCGCTTCAATTTCCAAGCGATTTATTTTTCAAGCATAAATTAGCATCGAGGAGGTTCTACGTAAAATTTCATAATAGTCGACAGGACCTAATCCTCTTGTCGGTTGGAAATCCTGCGATCCGTCCATTACGGAAATACAGTCTGGTCCTACTTGAAGTCTTCCGAATAGGCCGGTTCAATATTTTTAACTATGCAGATTTATTGATATAATATTGTTTCATAAAAAATAGAAGCCACTCAAAAAAGTAGTTTTGTTGTATTCCATTTTCTAAGTACTACTAGCGACAAGAACTGAAGTGCCTCTCTCGAAAAAATGTCAGTTACAATTGTTCAGATTGTGGAATAGTTTGAAAAAGCTTTTTGTTATTATTAAGTTTCACAAATCTGGGAAATATAACATCTTGGCTTATATAGTGTTGAAGAATCGTCAAATTGTACAAATTATACAGTTCAGGTGCCAAACGCCATTATATGTGAAGAAGTCCAAATTGACAGACAATAATGGATGAGCTTTAGCAAAAGTTAGTGCGGAATATGTCCTTTAGAGTGAGACGTTTTAAAAGTCAATATGAAATGTTGACATTTCAAACAAAAGCACGAAAACAAGGATTTGATACCTACAATCTGAGTTTTCGAGTACAAACTAAAGTAGCAGGAAATTATCATATTTTCAATAGGTGAGGCTGAATACTAACCGTTATTGACTTTAAGACAGAAACGAGACAGGTTGAAGTGGGGCAAAAGGCATCGAAATGGGGATATGGAGAGGTGAAATGGAATCATTGAAGTAAGGAATAACGATTTGTAGTTTCCGCCAGTACAGAGCTATCCGCCAGAAACATGACCATCTCGATTGTCTGAGCGCGAAATTTAGCCTCCATGTTTGGTAATGGTCTGGAGTTTGATGTCGACTGGAGGGGTGTATAACTGTGTCATTGGTATTGTTAACATATAATATAGCAATTTAGACATCCTAGGCGACACTTTATCACCCATGTTTAAGGAGAGTGGTATTTCTGGAGGTATATTTTATTTTTAAGCAAGAACATGTCACTCCGAAAAATTCATGATCATCAAATACCATTTCTGGAATGGATTTTTTGTTGTACAAATCTAGCGAAGGCTCCAAACTATTCAAGGCATTTTCACTCAAGAGAAGATTCAGATTCTCGTGGATACCTACTGAACGGAGAAGAATTGAAGCAGATATTGGAAATTAGGGTGATGTGACTCTGTGACAATGAGACATCTCAAAGTTTATATCTTGTTCAAGTATTGATTAATTGCTGTATCAGCGGTATTGTTTTACGTTGCAGTGGGAAGCATAATTAGGACTTGTAATATCAAACGAAGCATAATTATTAAATCAAAACAAATATTAGCTGATTATTTAACCGTTATAGCGAGAGACGAAGGAGTCTTGAAGAAGCACCAAAGAAAATTGTGTAAGAGGAGGGAATAAATGGACTAAGAATGAATCAGCAATGGACAAAATATATGGAAATAAAAGAAAAGGAGAAAGTCTATCAACCAAAAGCAGTAAAGTTGAGTGAATTCAGTTTTGAAGTGGTAGAAATCTGGGAGCAATTATTAGTAACAAAAATGATACAGGTAGCGAGATAAGGCAAAAAATCCTGCAAGGAGGATATAAATCATATTATGATAGATTTAAAAATATCATGCAGAGTAACAGAATAAGCCGAGCAACAAATTTGAGAGTCTACAGGACGGCAATAAAACCGGTGGTTAACTATGCTGCAGAAACTATGAGACTGACAAATGATGACGCGAGCAACGAAGGATGTATGAAAAAGGAATAATTATGAAAATTCATGGATCAGTGAAACTAGGGTATAACACGTACCGAACACTCATGATTTATGAAATTAGGAAATATATTGGAGAAGGAGTGAACTTTATCCAATCAAAAGGGATATGTTGGTACGGATATGTTGAAAGAATGGAGAAAGGACAGTAGGTAAGGAGAATTACAGGATGGAAACCCAATGAGGAAATATTACCAGGAAGACCCAAAGCTAGTTAGGATAAGACAGATGCAGGACAAAAAGGCGTGGAGCTGGTCCCCCACAAGATACAGGTCGGAAAAGTTCAAATTGAGCGACTAAAACTCCAACTGAAGTGGATAGCCTTGTATATATACAATAATCTACACATTTTTGTATTGGAACAGTTTGAAAATGGAAAAGCGTACTTATATTGCAGAGAGGCCGTGTTGGAAGTGAATATTTATTATTCTGTAAGAAAAAGCACAACATTAACAATGTTTGCGTAAGTTATTTCCTTCGAAAGCTGGCCTAATACCGTTCCAAATTGATTTGCCCTGATGTCGAGGGATAAAAAATTCATGAGAAATCCTTCCAATAACGCCTTTTGGTTTCGAGATGACTTGGAAATTTCCTGTGAACCTTTCCTGTCGACGACGAAATTTTTATTTCACAATTTCAGGTTTTTGGGTTAACTCAGATCAGATTTGAAAGGGAAAGTATTTTTTTCGAATGTATTTCGACGGAGTGACACTTTTTTAATTAAACCATGAATGTATACAGCTTTTTGAATTATTGACAATTTTCAGCAAGTGAAGTTGATTAAGTTTTAATAATATAAATAGGCGAGATTTATGGGTAACGGTTGAATTATGGACAACCTTTTCAAATGACTTTTTTGAACCTCAAATTTTCTAGTTTGTTCCGTTCCAAGCTCTTCATTCATCAAAATTTCTTGTGACGAGTTGTGAATATATCTTTTATTGAAGATTATCCAACCTGTTAATTTGAAACAGTCTTAGTCTTCATTCAATACAAAATCGATTATCATTCAAGTATAATACCCAGTTAGTATAAATTTTATTTCCTTGAAAAATATTGTTCGCAAGACAAGTAGTCGTACTGTTGCAGCTGTGACTAAGAACAGTTAAAATAAGACCGCAATCTCAACTTCTCTACTTATTTGATATTATATGATATTTTTAGTATTCAACTGACTTTCGTGGAGTAAACACGTATTGGTGCCTACTGTTTATCGAAAAGTTATTATCAGTTGTGATGAAAACTGGACGTAGTTAAACTAAAGGTACACTGAAAATGAGATGTTCAGGTGAGTCGTCTATCGCTCCAAACAATTCATACATCTTATTTTGTGTATGACCTACAATTGTTTAACAATATTGTTATATTTGCAAGCATTAATGTACAGTTTGGGATACCAAATTAAATGATGGTTCAACCAAGTGGAAGTGCCGATCAACCCAAACAAATGCTTGTAACAAATGAAGCAAATTTACAATTTGCCTTACAGCAAAATCAACAAATGCTGCAACAAACGCAACAAGAAAAATTACATCTAGAACAAAAATGTGTCAGCAACTAGCAAAACTGAACAAGAGGCCAATAAAATACTTCAAGAAGCCCCAAATCAAGTCAATGCATGGACAAAAAGCTGGCGCATTAGACTTAACGATAATAAATCAGTGCATGTGAATTTTACAAATAAATACACTGGTCAAATGCCAATATTTATTAACAATAAAAGTATCCCATATGCAAATACGGCTAAGTATCTAGGCATGAACTTGGATGCGAAGTTACGATGGAAAGAGAAGAGCTGAATCTCAAAATATAGAAAATTGTATTGGTTGTTGGGAAGAAAATCTGAACTGTCAAGTTGAAATGAATTGATGATATGCAAACAAGTTTTAAAACATGTATGGGCATACCTACGGCATACAACTTTCGGGGTGTGCTTGTGCAAGTAATTATGAAATCATACAAAGATTCCAGAACAAGGTACTAAGAGACATTGTCAACGCTCCTTGGTATGTAAGAAATAGCGACCTCCATAGAGACCTAGATGTGGATATGGTAGCAGACGAGATAAGAAAATTTGCAAAGAAGCACGAAGAACGGCTCCACAACCACGATAACGTCGAAGCAATCTAGCTGCTGGACCAAAGTGGGTTAGTAAGAAGACTCAAAAGGACTAAACCTTTTGAACTGTGTAGTGGTTTAAAAGCAGAGCACACTGCGCGTGTTGTGTAGAGAAACCGAGTGAAAATAAATCTGAGTAGTTACCAGTAGGTCTAACTCTGTATAACTTTTAGTTTTAAGATTTTAACAGAAAAATATTGCTCGTTAATCTTGTTTCTAGATTAGTTGTAGTTAAAAAATGAAAAAATAAAAATTTGATATTTGCCACTAAACACCTAATTTTCGTGTTCACTGATGCTCCAACTCAAGTTTACATAAATTCGGCACATCCTCCTACGGATTCAGACTTTGGTATTCTAGGTTACATTAAAAATCAGGTATTTCCTGAGCATGTTACGACAAAGGAACATAAAGACATAATGAAGAGGATTCATGAATGTTTAGAAGTATATGGTTCTAATTTTGACCACTTAATATAAAAATCTATTCTTGTTCAATTCGGAGGAGTTATGTAATTGAATTTATACGAAATAACCGGTCTATGTTCTCAATGATATCCACAATTGATAATCCTTTCTTGCTATGTAGTTACGTTCCAGCTTAGATAATGAAATATCTCAAAAGTGGTTTAATTCAGGTATAGAGAATATTGATACCCAAACTAACTGGATTAGAGGAATACATTGGGAAATGTAATAAAATAGAGGGTGTTCTATTCAAAGTGAGCAACTTATGATTGTTTGAATTGTTAGCAGCTAACTTTAAGACACCCTGTATAAAATATCATCAAAATGGGCATATCGAGTTAACAAACTTCCGCTTCTTGTTCATTATATTGATTATGTGTTATCAATATCTGACAAATTGGTACACTAAATGTTACAGTTGAATTCAACATAGTCCACTCTAGAACGTAACAATAACAGCTATTATTAGTAACAAACATTCAAGCAAGTATTGTACAGTTGGCAGAAGCAAACATGAGCCCTGGTGGGCGTGTTCATGTCGCTGCAGTTGTATTTTAGTAGTAACAATTCGATATTTTGAATCGATAACCAAATATCGATACCATAAATGTCAACATTGTCAACTGTTAAGAGATATGTAAACAAAGTCAAACCTGCTAAAAATGTTACTCTAAATATTAATAAAAAGATTTATATTGGAACAAATAGTTATTTATGTACCAAGGGTATAAAAAGATGTTTATACCATGAGGGCGACGTCTTACGAAGCCGAGGGCCTCTGGCCCGAGGGTTTGTAAGTCGTCCGAGGTGAATGTTGACAAACGTAAATGTCATAATATCACAATAAATTTTATATGAGTCAAAGTTAGAAGTCAAAATGAACGAAGATTTTGGAATTCCTGACAAAATTATTGAAAAAGCAGAGAAAGCAACTGTAAATCTGTTGCCTAGAAAGTCTAACATGGTTAATAAATAAGTTGAACAAAAAATTATTTCTCTCTATGCCCGCACGGGCATAAAGTACGACATTAGATAGTTGGTAACTAAGCAATAAAAACACAATAATGGACTAGTATGACATAGAATAAATTACATGACTCTGTAGTAATGTCATGAAAAGGAAGGGTCAAGTTTCTATGGAAAGCAACAAAATATGAACTGGTTATGTAGCCTATTCCTTCATCTATCTGCTCACACATCAGGATCTTTTGGAATAGAGCCGTCGAATGCCGTTTATTAACTTTTTGCTCAATTCAAATCAATAGTGTGACCTATTTGGTATATTTAGAAAAAATGTAATTGTGTCTTCTAGCAGGTTATGTTTAATAATAATTATTATAGTTATAGTACATACCTTACTATGCTAAGTTTATCATCAAATTAGTCTTAACAAAGACTGATTGTTCTGTAATTTATGGAGCAAATAATGATTATAATGAAATAATAAAATGAAGTATATATAAGCAGATTATATGGCAACTGACATAATAGTTATTTATGTACCAAGGGTATAAATAGATGTTTATGCCCTGAGGGCGACGTCTTACGAAGCCGAGGGCCTCTGGCCCAAGGGTATATACATCTGTTTATGCCTGCGGTACATACAAACTTTTATGTCATACTAGTTCGTTATTGCAATCCAATCTCAATACAAATCAGTGTTTCAAAAAATCCGGTTTGAAAATAGGTTAATGTTGACATACGTAAATGTCATAATATCACAATAAATTTTATATGTGTAAAAGCTAGAAGTCAAAATGGACGAAGATTTTGGAATTCCTGACGGAATTATTGAAAAAGCAAAAAAAGCAATTGCAAATCTGTTGCCAAAAAAGTCTAAAGAAGCTTACGACATGGTTATTAAATAAGTTAAACAAAAAATTATTTCTCTTTATGCCCGCACGGGCCATAAAGTGAACTATATGCCCGCACGGGCTTAAGGTACGACATTAGATAATTGGCAACTAAGCAATAGAAACACAATAATGAACTAGTATGACACAGAATAGAAAATAGAATACAGTCCAGTGTTGCCGATGCAAAAATAAAAATAACCCGAACTTACTAATCAAATTATCAGAATTTGTCAAAATTACCAAAAGGACACATTGGCTATCTAAATAAAGTATTTGACCCCAGCTAATATGGAAAATCTCCAAAAACAATAGCCATTTTATATAACCCTTCTGCAAAATATCCGAAAAACTATTGGATCCAAATTAGTGAAATTGTCTAAAAATCGGATAATCATCTTCACATTGACAACACTGATACAGAATGAATAGAATGATGTCTGTTGATGAAATCACTCGGTCATATTACAATCGTTAACATTGGCTCTTGATTGGCTGCTTGTGATGACCTTATTTTAGTTCGCATATTATCCGGGGCTCATGTTTGGTTCTGCCGACTTGTAGGTAGGTTATTACAGTTATTAATTTGTTGCATTATAATAGAAATTGGAAGTAGAATTGTTGTTTCTGCAATTAATAAATTGTAGTGAAGTGTGTGAAAGATAAGATTTCATTTTTTTTTTGTTGAGAAAATCATATATTGCTTGTAATAGTGTTTGACGTTGATGGTTTCGGATTTATCGGTGACTGAATAGCTTTTTTCAGATGTTTCACGCATGGCGAATACAATTTTAGAAGCAACATCCATTCTGTTTGTGGTTGAGTCATTGATAAAATCCTTAGCAACAGCAGATGACTTCCATCCTTCGTGTCTCTTGATTGTGTAAATATATCCTCCTTCATCCACCTTAATTGTAGCTGATGATCTTCGGAAACAACGACTAGCATATAGCGTTTAATCGGTACGTAGAAAAGTAGGAGAAGCAAGAAATCACGAAAAAGTATTGTTGGCCTACTTTGGATGCTTATCTAAGGAGAGAAAATCATTTTCCCTCTTGTCTCGTATTATTCGATGATAAAAAGTATATCATTAACAAAAGAAACGTCGATATTGGTGAGTACCTACAAAACTTTTACTCAACAATATGTAACAACGTTTTTAACGGAGACATCAGATGATACATATTCGTTTGAATAAGTTGCTATGATAATTGGACTAAGTGGAGCATGCAGAAGAGAAGAACTGACAAATGTGATTGCTCGAAAGGGTGATGGATGATTGATACGTTTTTAGAATTTCTTTACCGAATACATCTGGTAATATCCCAGGATTAAATAATAATATAGTAGAACCTGTCAGATGATATGTGAAAATATAAATAAAAAAAGCACGAAACAGCCCGTTGGCAGTAACTTCTTTGGTTAAGTTAGGTTAGGAAATACCGGACATTGTTTTCGGCGATTATCTGCTCCATTTTTGACCGATTCTGGAGCTGATCTGTGTACCGTGGAACGCCATGGTGGAGGAAAAAGCAATACTGTTGCTGTAGGTTACATCGAAAATTCGACAAAGCGAAAGAAAACAATTTTTGGTGCCAATAACCAAACAGGATCACAAGTTACCAAAAAACATCAATTTTCTTTCAGGAGCTGATCCTTCGCCGGTACCACCTCAGCCTCCTGGGCTTATTGTGGATCCTCCCAGTATTCTGACTACTGCCTATGCAGCCAATCCGTTCTCTATATTAGCTCATACAGGTTCTTTACTAGTTCGTTGTAGAAGTCTTCTGGAGTCATTTGGAGTGTACCAGACAGTTGTTTTCTCCTGTGGTGCAGCGTCTCACAGCTGCAGAATATATGCAGAGCTGTTCCGGTGTCCTTTTTGCATCTTCTGCATGTAAGATGTCCGTTATACAGCCCTATTTTGTTCAGGTGCTCCTTTGTGGGAAAGTGTCCCGTAAGGAGTCCCGTTATGGTGTGTGGCATCAATTACAAGTGTCCATTGGAATTATTATTGCAAATTGTAGTGACTTTTGTTTAACCATTTGTGACTAACAGTTTTGTTTATGAGATATAAGTGGCGATACAACAATTTCTCTATTTCTTCCGCGTTCCAACTTTTTATAGTAGGTATCGTTCTTGTGGCTACTTGGGTCAGTATACAAACTGTACCTTCTGGGAGGGGTGCTGAAGTGAATGTGTCCATCCCAAATGATAATATTGATAATAATAAATGACTTTATTGCTGTGTTATGAAAATACACTACGAGCAAAGGCGACGTTCGCTATTAGATGATGTTCTCATACGAGAAGCACCGAGTTTGCGCACTATGCTCTGTTTGAAATTATTCCAGAAAGGTTCATAGATGCCAGTTGAAGTGATGCATTTTGAATGAACTTTTTTGATCACACCATCGCATTTTCTTCATATCGAATATTATGAATATTATGTGAGCTTCCTTATTCAATAAAATTGATTGTCATCGGATTAATTCACTTAAGTAACCACTCACATCAATCAAGAGGAAGTAAATGTATAAAAAAGGTAGAACGTGTCGCGGGACACACGGTAGGAACTTTAGTTCCTCTTAAGCAAAAGTTATGTAATACATCTGACGTTATAGATAAACAATTTGCATATTCTTTGGTGGTTGAGTAGTAAGCACACCAGACTCTCACGCGGTAGACCCGGGTTCGATTCCCCGCGAGGAATTTTGTTTATTGTTAATTTTATTTTTAAATAATCATTCTGCTTGATATTAATAACGACAACAGGTAGACGTTTGGAATATTTAGCAGAATATTCATTATTATAGATAATGGTACGGTACCCTCCATGAGAGAGTCCGACTGGCAACATCTACTTATAACAGCATCGTATATTTAAAAAAGGAAACCGTAGCATTATACAAATTGGACATTCGTTTACCAAAAAATTAGTGGAAACATAAAATTGAATTGTTAAATTTTTAATTTGAAGTTATATTACAGTTTATAGAAATTTTTATTTTCTAGATTTTTTCCTAAGTGGGTCGTAGAAAAAATGTGCTGCTCGATTCGTGTGGATTGTCCATATCGCACTTGAACGATTGAGCACTCCGCCTACGGCGTCGTGCTTCATCTTCGTCCTCGTGCGATATGGCCATCATATCCACACTAGTTGCACGAACTACAATTTCTTTCAAAATATGCCCTTTTACATTTAAAAACTACCTGCCAAATGTCAAATCAATTTATCCATCCATTTTAAAGTTATCGAATTAAAACATTCAAGTTTTCAAAATTTCAACACCCTGTATTTCGAAAAGTAGCTAGACCCCTTAATCGCGCAAAAAAAATTATGGAAATAATAGTAAAAATTTATCCGGACAAATTCAAGTAGATCACTAGCACTGCGAATACCAGCTTTGCATAGAATTTCAATATAGCATTGGTGGTTCAGTGGTTAGAATGCTCGCAGTGCACGCGGGCGGCCTGGGTTCGAATCCGGGCATGAGCATATTTATTATTATGAATCTCTGCTTCGTAAACGAGAGAGAGAGACTAAGGAGGCACAAGCACGCAAAAGCAAGGCACATAACGAAGCAATGTAACATAACGCAGCGTAACGTAACGCGTAACGGTCAGATCTTTTGCGTCGCGACCCCTGGTCGCTTAAACATAACCTGGCGTAAAGAACTAAAGTTCCAAAAGCATATGATTGATGGATATTCATTTTATTAGAAAGCGTGCGCAAAAAGTAGATGAAGAGCATTCAAAACACGAATGCAACACAGCGTTTCATCCACGATCACAGTCATTTAAAATCAGATTTCATCAAAAAGTGATTTGATATTTCATCCTGGAAACAAATACAACGTCGAAAATATCCAAAATATTATTGATTCAAGATTAAACTTTCCATTTTCTCACCAGTGGATAAAGTGGTAATTTATGGTGTTACATAAGTGCGAATAGCACTTCAATTATAATGTGATTGTTGATAAAAAATATGTTCGTCACTGTGAATAAAACCAAATTTATGTTGTACGATAAAACCCTGACAAACATTCGAAATTATTTTCAACGAAAAGCCGACCTAATGGCCTATATATAGAGGCATTTAGATAAATTGTCCCTGAAATATTAGGTCCAATATGGTGTGTGACATGAAATAATTTAAAATACTTTATCGTCCCGGATGCCAAGGCAGCACACAGACATGATAAAACGCATCTCTCCACACCAACCCACTATTTTCGAGCAGGGTTGATATTTATTTTCTCCAGACGCAAAATTCTGGGGTTACTTTCCGGCGTGTAGATAGAATAAAGACAAAATGATATTAGGGATGGGTAATGGAATTAAAGAACAGTTAAGGTGGGTGTTTTTGGGTAAATTAGGCGTAAAGTTCAATTTCAGCTACACAGATATTTTTAGGAAAGTTTAGTTTGTGCCTTCACCCACATAGTTAAAGACGTTGAGAATTTAAATGGGTTTTAATACGTCCTATATTTGTCTTTGTGGAGAACATATTGAATTTGATAGATATTCAAATAAAACCAGAAATGAACAGATAACACAACTAGTACAAACATTGTAGTTATTAAAAAGAAGTTATGTGAACGAAGGATGTACGCATTGTACACTGCAGGCTGTGAATTTTAATAATTCATTAATGGGAATCGAAAGTGAGGTTGATAAGTTATACAGTGCGCTAGAATAATATATTGCCCCTTTTATCAACTTCTTTATTTTTGTATAATAAGAAAAAGCTCGGATGGGTCAATTCATATAATAATGTCTGAATACTAGACTCCGTTTCACATAAGAAGAACGTACTAGAGTCTAGAAGTTGCAGTCGTTTGCACGAAGAAGCTGCACATAACAATACCTAAACATCAATAGGTCAAAGCCTTAACCGTAGGATGTTCAGATATTGTTATGTGCAGCTTCTTCGCGCATACGACTGCAACTTCTAGACTTCTAGTGGGTTCTTCTTATGTGAAACAGAGTCTACGACATACCATTTCCGAACTGTACTTGTTCCCTCTTCGCGGAATAACCATTCCTCCGATTCTTTCAAATGAGAAGATACTAATCTGGAACAGGAGAAGCAGGTTTCAGAATTAAGTGAGTTCGTCATTACCATCTACTCCAATTAAAATTTTTGCTTAAGATTGTGGTGAAGATCAAAAAACAGTTCAAAAGTTTAAAAAAAAGTTCCATCTCTACAAACTAAAAATGGTGTACGAACTAACAAATCTAGCCAAATACGTCTTGGTCTTGCGGGTTCACCAGATCAAGACCAGGAGCAAGATCATACACACTAGCAAGACCAAGACCGAAACAACAAACCAAGACCAAGAATGCAAGATTGAGACCAAAGTGCAAGACTCAACTAAAAATAACAACTTCCATTTCAAATAGGATATATGAAAATATTTGTTTTAACTTTGATATATGTCGTATTTGTTTTTATTTCCCAATGAATTGAAGAAAAATAATCACAAGCATGCAAAAGATACAAGTTGATTTATATTGTGGGGAACGGTAGCATTATCAATTATCCCTGTTTTTAGATCTCGCGTCCGCACTAGACTGGCTTTGTCTGTGAATTATTGATGAATTATAAAAAAATGTATTCTCTCAAAATTCCAACCTATCCAAATTTCATTACATCAACTTAGAAGTAATTATTATTATTATTATTATTACATATGAAGATAATATACAAACGAATTACCTACTAGCAAATTAATACATACATTGAAATGAACAAAAATAATAAAAAGAAAAAATACAGGATCATAAAACAAAAGTAAAATTTTCAGTATTAAAGAAAGTATTGAATTAAAAAAAAAATTATTGGTACGTAAGGCGGTCCAGTCTATTTTTAAATATGTTGGTGGAAGAAGCAGAAATAATGTTATCATCAAGATTGTACCAGGCGTCAAAAACTCTATTAGTCAGAAAATTTTGTCTTGATCTGGTCACAAAATTTTCTTTTTCAAGTTTTAATTCGAGTCCTCTGAGCCGGTTGTCTTGCTTTACTGGAAATATCCCGAAAAGGTTTCCGAAGTTGAATTTCAGTATTTTGAATGTTGTGATAAGATCTCCAAAGTGACGTCGAAGTTCAAAAGAAGTTAAGCTTGCTATTACAAGTCTCTCTTCATGAAGCAATGTTTGTTCTAAAGTGTATGTCCAACATTTATTCAATAAAAACTTAGTATTGAACAATCTTACTGGTATTAGTACAGGAAATGGAGCATTTTGATTTACAATCTTTTCGTCCAGCATGGATTTATTCGAAATTTTCACAGGAATACAGGGAATATCACAGGGGTTATTTTCTATATCATGCCACTCTACTTTAAAACATTGGGGGTAGTTGCCATCCCATCTCGGAAATCTTTTATCACTTTTTAACTACAATAATCGATGGAGGAGGTAATTCTAAGAAAAATAAAAAATATTTTGCTCGTTAGACTGATGAAAAAGCTACGTTTTCAGAGAGGTTTTTCTGAAAACTAAAAAATTTCATCGGAAAAATCGAGGAGAGAAAAATTGGAGCTTTTAGAAAACAAAAATCCAATTCTGCTTTCATAATTTCTCTCTGACCAACCTAAACCGAGATACGGCATGTTTTTCGTCAAATGCATAATTTGGAAGATTCAAAGTCAAATAACGGGAAAACTTTGCATTTCTCGAGAAAAACTTATGGAATATTTTTCAAAATATAATATTAAAATTTTCAGAAAAAGTCTATAGCGTGAAAATTGAGCAGTTTATGATCAAAATGAGGTCGGTATCTACTTTTTTCTACAAAAAGTGAAAATAAACTCATAACTACCACTGTAATAGAAATTGATATCCTTCCCTCAGTTACTCTCTTTGTATTTATATCATCAAAAAATCCAACAAGTTTGATCAATTTAAAATGCACTGTTTCAGAATAATTGGAGTTTGAATGAAAAACGATTTTTCGTATTTTTCACCCTTTTCTTCAAAATATCTCCGAAAATCTGCAGATTTTCTGGAGAGTGGATATTTGGCGAGCTGAAGCCGTGTATTTTTTGTTGATAAATTTTTTCGTATTTAATTTTACTTCATTTTGCATTCATAACTATCAAACGAGTTTATAAAAATTGCAATGTTATGAAGAGTGGCTTTTAAGGGTAGAAAATCTTCAAGATGAACTTAATATATATTTTAAACAAAAGAATTGATAATTAATGACAATTAATTTTTTTTGGGGAAAAAATGTATTTTTCTATCAAGCTATAACAAGGGTTGATTTTCAAGGATTGAAATATAATATTACATCCTGAAGCATGAAATAATGATTATCTAACCAATCCAAACCAAATTTCACCCATATCAAGGTTTAAAATGTCATTTTAAAAATGTTTACGATTAGGGGTAGGTAGTTTTCACCCTTGAAAAACGGAAAGCATACAACGGCACGATAAAGTAAATGAGCTAGAGGGTGGAATTACTTCAATCCCAAATTTGTATGCAAATCGATGCTGGACGAAAAAATTGCGAGGTTTTGCCATCTCCATTTCCTATACGTACACCAAGCTTTCGATTCAAATTAGAAGCATTGAAACTGGACTTTCCATAATCCCAAATTTAGTGAAGGTTAATCTAAGAAGCCCCAAATTTAATATACAACGATCTTCTACTCTGTTATACAAAAAAATGCAAATTGAGTGGAACGCGGAAAAATCAGTGATTGATACTGGGAATAGTTAACTTCCTCCTGGTACTAAGAATTCTGCATAGGAAAAAAGCTGCTTGATATAAGGACAGTGGTTGATGTGTTTTTATTCTTGGAACAAACAAATTTGAAATCAATTTCATGGCGTGTCCAAATTATTGGAAGTACCTTTCCACAAACCATTTACATAATAGGTCGCGTTGAATTCCAGACCCCCACCATTACTTATATTTAGTCAGTTTTTTTGGAGGAGATGCAAAGTCTTCCTTCAGTTCTCCCAATTGAACAGTATAGCTGACTTGTGTATACTATTGTTATTATTCTCGGAACAACGATTCATTTTGGTTGATATTATATTTCAATCTAAAACTTAAACATCAAACTACTATCTTATCCTTTTATCATGGTTCAACATATTACAACCACCTTAAAACATAGTCCAAGGCGACCTGGAATTGAAATTACCACAATTATAGAAAAAACTTCAACATATCAAAGTTTTTCAAAAAATTACCCAATATGTTTTGAACTTACTCAAACAATAAAAACACCAATTAAATTCACAAAATGTTTTTGTTCATTTTAACACCAAAGAAATTTATTCAAACAGCACTTGCATATAAAATATTTTAACTTCAGTAAAGAATGCACTATAAAACTAGTGGTTTCTCCGTGAAACAATTCTCAAGTGTTTGTCTATTACTCAAGGGACATTCTACACCTAATCCCTTGGATCACATTTACTTTAAAGCAAAATAAAAAGTTTCTAGTCACGTTAATATTTGTTAAAGAATCTGTTCCACGAAAAGTGTATTTTACATTTTGTGTGGATAAACTGATAGCTGAGAGTTATATTGAATTGTTTTTGATACAAATTCAAATTTTCATCAGAAGAATGAAAGTGGAAGGTAAGTTGGGAGTTGTGTGGTCATTAAGAAACACTATTTTCCGGAAAATTTTCAGGAAAATATTTTTTTCTGCTCCAGAAAACAATATTGGCCAACGGATAGAGTCCATAAGATTGCATAAATGAGTTAGTTCTGCACTCTTTATCGACGTATCAAAGGCTTCTGGAAGGGTGTGGCATAAAGGATCAAGTTATAAATTGAAGCAGAATCTTGCTTCAACAGCTTTTGAATCTTCTAAAATTTCACATAACAAATAGAGACTTCAAAGTGAGGCAGGAATTTGTGAACTCGGAACTTGAGGGTGCTGAAGCAGGAGTACCATAAAGAAGTCAATCGAGCACAATACGATACTTGTATATTAATAATATCCTTGGATCACATTACCATACGATGATGATATAATGGCTGTAGGTGAAGATCAACAAGAACAAGTAAGTAGCCTGTTAATTGCACCAAAAATAGGGGTGAATTTATTCCTATTCAAATAAATGATATCCAAGCTATTACAGCGAGATATTTGGGTATAATATTGGATGATAAACCAAGCTAGAGAGTTTTCGTCAACAAAATAACCAGCGAATATCCGATTTAGAGGAATATACTTATTGGAGAATTGTGAGAAATTCCACCCTGTCAACTTACAACAACGGACTTTTCTACAAAAAAATTGCAAATCCGTATGGACATAATATAGCATCCAGCTGTGAGTTTTTTCTAGCAAGAATAGCTTAGATATTATTCAGTGGTATTAGAAAAAGGTATAGAAGTGCATGGTTTATACTTTATGGTATTTCAGAAACAATGACTTGAAAATTGATAATAATTGTCATAATTCACGAGCAGCGTTCAATCTCCATCTACCTCTTCGAAAATACCAACTAGACAAGAAAACTGAACTGAGTTAAACCTGAAGAGCTTCTGTATAAGAGCAAACACATGGAGTGGTGTTTATGCATACGTTAGCTAGTTGCAGTAGTAATTGGAGAATATTGAGGAATGCTTGACTGCGTTCTCAGATTCACTTTTCCATTTCAGTAATTTGAGTAATGAGAAAGCTACTCATTGAGCTAATTAATTAATTGAGACTATGGAAAGCATGGCGTTTCTCACAATTCATGAATTTTTCAATAAAAATATTTCGCTTGAAGTGATCGAAATCGAACCTGTATTTTTCTCACCTATGCTCAAATTTTCTTAATAATAAAGATATTGTTAAATACGCATTCTGAAAAAATGTTTTCAAGAATTTTTCTACATTCACCTATTTATATTTTTTTTAATAATATTTTCTATATTTTTAATCAAATGTACATTAAAAGACTTTCAATTATCATTTATTGGTATTAATACAAAAAAAACGCATTTCTTATAAAATAAAAAATAATTTTCATCAATTTTTATTTCTCTGTATCAAGGAGTTCTTGTGAATAACTCCAATATTGAAACAAGTCCTGTGCAATCTTAAATATTGCTTAGGAATAATAAAAAGACTATAGTTGATATTTCAAACAAATACTCTGGTAATATAGAAAATAAAACATATTATTCGTACTATTTCCTTGAACTTTTTTCAATATTTTTTTTCCTGAAAATTCACCACAGTTAAATAAATGAAAGAAAAAAATTAAACCAATAAATAATAAGAGAAAAGTTCAACGAAGGATACTGAAACAATCCAACCAAATAATGTAATAAAAACATACCCGCAGACTTCCCAAGTCAACAAAGCCGAAGTTCTTCTGGAGACCAAAAAAGAGCCGCAAGGAGCGAAAAGAACTCACAAAGGAACATCGGAACCTGAAACGCCTGAAGGCGTAAAGCGCAACTGTTTACCATCAGAGGAAGTTACCACGGTAACGGGTGAACAAGCATCGCGACGCTACAGTTGCCACTTCCGGAGCTCGACGGCGCTCCAGAGACGGTCTGCAGAAGACTGAAAAGTTGCGGCTGTGTAGAGTTGCGGCGAGAGATGACTGGGAGTTGGAAGTTGGGAGTTGAATAGATCGCGCATGTGGAGGAGTTTTAATAAGGCCAGGAAAATTGGAGAAAATCGAAATTGTTATTCATAGATTGGAAACAGTTTTTGTCGCTTTGGATCATATTAAAATTATGTTGAAATTCATCAAAATTTCATCAACATCGAACTTTTTAGTTATTTTCCCGTACATAATTATATATCGGTGGCCGTTTCAACTTACAAAGAAGTGAAAAATTAAAAACAACAAAGCTATATCGAATTTTTTTTTCACGGCAAAAATATAACATATATCTTTCGACTGGCTGGACACATTTGCATCGTATGTACAGGGTACTACCAAAGTTATACTTTAAATATTGTTGTGGGCGATTCGGCACTTACATCACAAAATCATCTACCATGTATAAAAACTACTAATTTCGAATGTTCCTAAATTTTCTATTTATGAATGGAAATAAAGATGAACAATACAAAGTATAAGCATTGGTATCAGTAATAAAAACCACTTGGAATTATACAAATCATACCTTCACAATAACTCTTTGGTACAGCATTTTCCATTAGAACTTCTGTTTTTTGTTCTAATAAAGTTAAAATCGAAATGATTTTCACACAAAATCTAATTTGCTAACTCGCACTTTCCCAAGTTCCAAATATTTATATCTTTTTTACACTTATTTCGTATATTTCCATTTTTAGTGGGAAATTTGAGAAAAGTTGATATTTTTTTTAGTTTTGTTTCTATTCGTGATAACGTTGAGAAAAATAACAGTTTCTCTACGTGACACACAATCGTTTAATGCTTAGATAGTATATTATTGGTTGATGAAAAATAATCGTCTACAATAAGTAGGTACGCTCGAAAGAGTCTAGGCAGGAGAATATAATAAAAAACTTTGACATACACTAACTTGTACACTAACGTTTAATTTAAAAATTCTTGTCAAAGACATCAGGTGACAAATAGTGAAAATTTCCAAAAATCGTGGCGTTATGAATTATCCGCCCTTTGGCTGCTAAACAATTCTTTTTTCCCCTTCTTTTGGTGTTCATAATGTGATTGGTTTTCCGGTGAGGTGTGCGAAATAGTTATTCATGTATTAAGAGCGAAAAGTAAGGAATTATTGTTCGAAAGCAAGGGTTAATTGGTTGAGAACAATAATTCCACTTTCAGCTCGCAATACATATAACATTTTTTTCACAATCACTTGAATATATATTATAACTAATTAAATTGATAAATTCATATTTCTTATTTCAAGTACCTGTCCAATACTTTATAAATTTTTAAACGTATAATTATTACTGTTAATACTGTCAATGTACTTCTTCTTATTCTACAATTAGAAAGGCCTCAGCTAGCAGGGCCATCCGGCCAGTATATGCAAAATATTCAGAACGTGGCACAACAATTGAGCACAACAACACAAAAAAAATTAATACGGTAACATCGCAATTACACTAATTAATTGATTAAAACATTAAGGGCTTAACAAAACAGCGATTTATTAGATTGTGGAAGATTTTCAAAAGACAAAAACACTCCCTAGCCAGGTTGCTCTATGATGTCACTGTCACAGCCACTGTCACTGTCAATACGATTATGTTTGTAGTATCGGTTGTTATGGGCAACGAGCGCTTTGCAATTTTTTACGCTCGGTGAGCGTAAAGTAACTCTCCCCAAGAAACGTCAACCTTTCGTTGTAAATGGCAAGCAAAAAAGCCTACTTTTCAATGTGATTGCAGAAAAAAATAGTCACTTCACGCACGTGTTAGGTACACTATTAGCATGCGGAAAAAAAACCAAGAGTTAATATAAAAGAACATTTCCTATGAAATACATATCAACAAATCAATTATTATTATTTGAAATTCAGTTGATGAGGCTTAGGTAGGTATACCAGGGCCATTGGAAAATTATTGAAGAATAAGTTTTTTTATTAAAAATTATAGCAGAATTATAATAAATTGATTAATTTATCAGTCATTTGGTGAACTACAATCATATAAATATACACTGTGTCCACTTAAATTCGCACCATATGGGAAACTTCTTTATTGTTAACATCAAGAAAAAAGGTAGAACGTGTCGCGGGACACATGGTAGTTTGCTTTGGTAGGTTGCTTTTAAGCAAAAATTATGTAAAACATCTCACGTTATCGATAAACAATTTGCATATTCCTCGGTGGTCGAGTAATAAGCAAACCAGACTCTCACGCGGTAGACCCGGGTTCGATTCCGCGTGAAGAAGTTTTTTTTATTGTTCATTTTATTTTTAAATATTTATTCTGCTTGATATTATTAAGGACAACAGGTGGACGTTTGAAATATTTAGCAGAATATTCATTATTATAGATAATGGTACGGTACCCTTCATGAGGGAGTCCGACTGGCAGCATCTACTTATAACAGCATCGTATATTTAAAAAGGGAAACCATAGCATTATACAAATTGGACATTCAAGAACTGTACGTTCACCTCAAAAAAATTAATGGAAACATAAAATTGTATTGTTAAATTTCCAATTTGAAGTTCTATTACAGTTTATAGAAATTTTGATTCTCAAGATTTTTTCTCAAGTGGGTCGTAGAGAAAATATGATGTTCGACTCGTGTAGATGGTCCATATCGCACATGAACAATTGAGCACTCCGCCTACGGCGTCGTGCTTAAACTTCGTCCTCGTGCGATATGGCCATCATATCCACAATAGTTGCACAAACTACTATTTCTATCAAAATATACCCTTTTACATTTAAAAACAACCTGCCAAACGTCAAATTAATTTATCCATCCATTTTAAAGTTATCGAATTGAGACATTCAAGTTTTCAAAATTTCAACACCCTGTACTTCGAAAAGGAAATGTGCTGGACCCCTTAATCCTCATATCATGTTGTCAAATTTTACGAGAGGAAACTACATGCAAACGTTGTAATTACCCTCAACGTTCGAGATGCTTATACCATTTTTTGCGCGATCGTATTGAAATAAATTCCGAATAAAATGATTCAAATTTCTTCGAAATGAACGAAATGTCAAAAGTGACATTCATACTTCTCGATCAGTTTAAAATATATTTTGCATTTTGGTGAAATTGTTTTTGCTATTTATTACTTTTCGACGTACGGTAAGTAAATCACTTACCGACGTGTTAAACTTAGAAACCAGTAAACACAACCTACCGCCCTGACAACCGATGCTGTGATTAAACAAAAGAGATCAATCGCGCAAAAAAAATTATGGAAATAATAGAATGCTCACCTTCCACGCGGGCGGCCCGGGTTCGATTCCCGGCCGAAGCATATGAATCGCTGCTTCGTAAAGGAGAGAGAGACTCAGGAGAGAGCACACGCACGCAAGTAAGGCACATAACAAAGTAACGTAACATAACGTAACGTAACGGTCAGATCTTTTGCGTCGCGACCTCCGGTCGCTCAAACATTACCTGACGTAAAGAACTAAAGTTCCAAAAAGTTATTCTCCATAAAAAGTTCTGCATGTTTTCAAAACTGAAATAAAATCATCAGATATCAATTTTTTCAGTATTATACGAGGTTTGTCCAAAAATATGAATTCTACTCAAGAGTAAAGTACAAATATGCAATTGCATCCATTTACATCAAAAAAATAGTTTGTATATTATATAGTGTTTCTATTTTCGCTTCGCTACTTAATAACGCTACCATAATTATGCGTAATATTCTAACGCATTTTGACAGTAACTGCCAAACACTTGTTGCTATTAAACATTTATTAGTTTGTCAGCGCATCCTAGTTTAGAGGTAATAATTTGTACCCAGAAATACATTTTGAAACTGAATAATTTTTTCCCAGATAAATAGATATAATTATATATTTGAACGTAGTTCTCAGTGCTGAACAACTTTTATCCATAGCATTTTTCGATATTGTCAAATTTGAAGGTACTTTACTCTTGAGTAGAATTCATATTTTTTGATAAATCTTGTATATAACTGAAAAAAATTGATACCTGATGATTGTATTTTGGATCAAGAGACATAAAGCAACTTTTTATGAAAAATAAGTTGTTTTTTCCCCAAATTGAAAATAAAAAAGTTTCCCATATGGTGCGAACTTACGTGGACACAGTGTATATTTTAAATATTCAAATGTCAGTATTGTTACTAACTCAGTGATTCATAAGCCGGTCCTGTCGTGAACTGTAAATTTTGGCGAATGCGATGGTTTATTCAGGAATGTTCTTGAATTATAGAGTATATGCAGAGGTGGTATATTCAAGAAGGGTCTAGAGTTGAGGAGGACTATATATACGCGGGTTTTTGAGTGAGTCGGACAGTTGTTCAGTATACAGTGAACCGGTAAACAGTTTCAGTATACAGTGAGTAAGCAGATAGTGAATATAAATAGTGTTGAATATAAATTAGGACAATTATTAATCCGAGTGTAGATAAATTAGTAGACATTAAGTAGTGTGTGTATAAATTAAGTTTATTATGGTGTGTAAGTGTTTCTTCAATAAATCAATAGTAATTAGCCATGGTGAGCGTATAATTTTATCCCACGGTAAAAACAATTCAAGTAAATAAGAAATACATTACAGTATACTCCCCAAAAACTTGACAAATTCACTTTTCCGCACGTTGGTAGAAAAAATTCATAACGCCACGATTTTCTAAAATTTCAACTATCTGTCACTTGATGACTTAGTTGTTTCACGAAATTTTTCAATTAAACGTCAGTGTAAATCAAAGCATTTTGTTGAATTTTCCTATTTTTTGGTTCATTCGATAAGTGAAAAACAGTTGTGTGTCACACATGCAGGAAACGTTTCCTGCCTTTGTGACAGAATATACTATTTTACTTGTGAGGTTGGCCTTAGTGGGGATTTTTGAGGATTTTTACGGATTTCTAATTTTTTTAAATGATAAATATAACTTATGTTTTATGTTACCCAGTGTTAATGTAGCTTTTTAATGGCAAAATCATTTTTGGAATTGGTGCAGTAGTTTTTAAGTTCATCTTCATCTTTCGTTTTTATAATATAAGTATAGATGAACATTTGATTCGTCATTCGTTAAACACAAAAATGCAACCTCTGAATCTATGAGCTTAATTTCATGCAACGGACTAAGAGGTATGTTCCAACAGCAATCAGAAACTGTCAGAAACGATCAGAGAATAGTCGACCATCGCA
>CAJUYG010003315.1:0-22224 GCA_910591675.1 Galerucella calmariensis
TTCATAAATAATAATTGACCGTAAACAACAAAGTACAGACCTGACGAGAACTGTCAGTTTGACAGTAGAAAAAGGCGTAAGACACATTGCCGCTACGAAAGTAACGCCTTCATAGTATTTTAAACTCTCGATTGATAGGTTGAGTTTGAGTGTAATCTAAACATCAACCAATCAAATTTTTGTAAGTCAAAGATTAGGGTTAACGTTTGTAATTCATTTAAACAGTTCATTATTATGATATTTTGATTAGGATTAATCACAGACCTGCCTTTTTTTCCATTTCTTCCTGCGTAATGTGTTAGAAAGACATTAACAATCGATGACGCACACCAAGAAGGGTATTATTCCAACTATACCAACGTTTTTATTATTGAATAATGTGTACATGTACTAGATGATTTCATAGTTTCCATCAATTCTTGAAAATAAGCAATTAAAACATTTTCGGAGAATGTCGAAATCTTTTTTGTATTTCTCCCCGTAAACCGTTGATAAGTTTTTCGTACACATTCTTAGATTTTTGGGGCAAAATATTTTGAACTGCATTTTCCGCTTCCTTCGCTATGTGTGGAGGAGTCGATGGTAATTCTTTTATATCGCTGATATCAGACATTTTGATAAATTATGGAAGTTTAATTTAATACGTACTGATTTTGACATCTAGGGACCTAGGATAACGTCAAGTGCACAACATGCTTGATTGAAAAATTATGGGTTTCTATTGACTAAAAATATGTATCGTAATGAAAAATCTGTATCGTAATGGGTATCATTATAAAACGGATTATGGGCATATAAGTGCATTGTTATAACACGGGTGTAGAAAAACGATTTTATGTCGATTCTTTTAATCTTCCTTTTTGGGTTCATGGACCTTATCTATTCTTCACGGTAAAAATAATCAAGTGATTCTGATTGGGTGTAGATCATCTAATTCTAATTCAAGTAGACAGAAGGTGTTAAATAGTGATTAATTTATCTTCTAATCATCGAGTAATTCCAAATTAATGTCATGTCAATTTATTAAATGTGGAGAAATTATCTTTCAAGAATTGATTAGTTTTACTCATTTAAACATTATTTCCAGTTGTTATTATGGTAAAAAAGTTTAAGGAACGGTTCCGAACTTTGATTTTAATTTTTTTCTCTTTTTTTGGGAATCAAACCACAATACTGTTTTCATATTTTTTTTTTCGAAGTTTCGGTAGCGTTCCAGTTACCGTTGTCAAGATTAATTCGTTATTTTCAAAATATTGTTGATTGTCTAGTTGTCAAATTTTTTTTTGTTGTGTCAGATAGGGACCAAAAATTATTCAATAACGAATTAATCTTGACAACGATAGCTGGAACGCTACCGAAACGTCGAAATAAAAAACAATATTGTAGTTTGATTCCCAAAAAAATAAGAGAAAAAAGAATAAGTAATGTCACAAGGAACATACAGAAAATATTTGATTTTAATACTATGACGTATTTCAAAAATACAAATATTTAGCTATACTAATTGTCAAAAAAATACGGCAACCAAAAATTTTATACTTACATTTTCTTTAACCACTCATTTAATTTTTTATCTGATGGCATGTCATAATGACAACGTTATGTCACTCAATTTTGATGACATAAGGAAGCTTATTATGGGACTAAGTACCACAATGAATTCATTATGGTACTAAGTACCATAATGAAATTCTATAAGGAAAACATGTAATGGTTTGATCAAAAACTATTGCCGTTACAACCTGATGACGTTGTCAAGGAAATGGCAAAGCACAGCTCACTCACCTACTAATATTTGAAACTACACAATACTTACTCCTTTAAAAATAGTTGTCATTGTGACATGTCGAAAATGCAGTTTTTAATTTTTCGAAAATGTATTGATATAAATGCCATCAGATAAAATTTTGTATGTAATACGAATCATAAACAATCATTATGGCACACTTGTGTACCATAATGATCGTCTTTATGATCCTTATTACATAAATAACTAGGTATTATGATTTTTTTTTGTTACTAGATAGGTCAATTATTCTTATGTGGCCATACATACAAGTTTATAATGTCAAGATGTTTTTTACCTGTATTATTGTGATACTCATGACAACTAATTTAAAACATGGCGTCTGTAGACACGGTTTCACTTCTTGTTGTTGGTATCTGTATCTGTAGAGTAGGGAGGGTGAGTGTGTAGGCTCACAGCACTTAGGCCACATGTGACCCATTGTACATCCTCCCGAGGAGTTGTCCTCCTAGGTCATTGTCCATCCTGTCCTTCTCAGGAAGGTGGACAGGTCACTGGGAGACATCTCCTTTATATCGGCAGGTGTAGGCCAAGAGTCACCGAACACACACTCTCTTATTGACGATAACTCCTGACACTCGCATAAGACATGCCTGACAGTTTCATCCTCCTGTTCACACATCCTGCATAGAGGTGTGTCCACTAGCCCCATAGTATGGAGGTGTTTACTTAGTTGACAGTGACCAGTCAGAAATCCTACTGTTAAACGTAGGTTTTTCCTGGTCATCGCCAAATATTTCTTCGGCGCCAGCTTCCGAGGGTCGCCCAGGGTGATCCTGGTAAAACTGCATCCTTTGATTCCATCCCATCTCTTAAGGGATTGAGCATGGGTGTAACGTTTGGCTAGTTCCGCAATTGTCGAAGTCGTTAGACCGTAGGTGTCACTGGGTCTTACAATTTTTTGTTGTTGGTATATTTTTTGGTATAACAAAATAATTTAAGAAAAAACTTTATAATTTTAAAGAATAACATCAATAGTAATATTTGTATTTACACAGTGTACCAAAGAATAAAGCATTGTATAAAATCCTCGATAAAATCTTTATAAGTAGGCCTACACTATCTATATTATTATTACTGGAGTATACTCACACAATTTCTATCAAAATTGGCATAGATGAAGAACATGTTATGGAGAATTTATGGAAAACAATTTGACATACCTACATGTCACTTCCTGATATACCATTTTTTTATTTTAAATGTAACACCCTGTATATTATTAACTTTTCAGATTCTACATTAAATTTCAATGTCACTTTGTATAGAATAATCCATATATAAGATTTATATATACTTATCGAGATATAGTTGACCTCTCTTAGTTTCCACTTTCGGATTAGAAACTTATAGCGATAAGGTGTTCTGTTCATCGGAAATTTTAGTTTTTTTTTAGTTTTTCCGCTAGTATGGCAATTACTTATATCTTAATTATTAAAAACATTTTTTTTTTTCAAATACTAATGTAACATTCAATGGTGTAATTTGTCAGAGTTATGGAATTATTCCATACATCTAGGAGTGGGTAAGGATTAATTTGAAAGATCCTGTTACATATCCACAGGATAAATTGGATAAAAGCGTTTAAAAAGTGTGTTGAAAAGAAAGATTGATTCCTCTAATAGAGTTAATAAAATATTTCTTTACAGGTTACAGGTTTATGGTAGATACTTCTGGATTACATTAAAAGGTATCATTTTACAACCATACTTACTTGATTAATTTTCAAAATTATTTCAAAATAATTTTGTATTACTTTTTTCCGAGCTTTTTTCTAAAAACTTAAAAAGCATGCAACATGTATACAAACTAACAATAAATTTAAAAAAATGCATAAACAAATACAGATATTTCCAAAATAAATATTTTATGTGACCTGTAATATACAGTGTGTACCAAAAAGTACCCTTGAAAGAATATGTGTGTGATATGCTAGCAATTAAAAATACAGTGATGTGTCTTCCCTTATATTTGTATATTTAATACCTTTGGGCTAATAAGGCACAAAATTGAATCTAATGTTAGAAGAAATAATAGTAGAATATTCCCACTTCAAGCACTGGTAAAATTGGAAACAAATGTAGTACCTAAGTAACATTTCTGCAGACAGTTGTATAAAGTAAGTATGAATAATAATGTTAAACCCTTTATAATAAATTCAAATAAAACTGCAATAAAATGCAGTAGATAAAAACATACCATGTATAATAGGGTGTATCCATTTATTTTCATCACATTTTAGTATTCTAACATTAAGCTTACTTTGTACAATTTTGACAAATTCAATTGAATTCCAGTCACAATAGTAAAGCAAAATATTGTTTTTAAATATTATTAATATATAAAAAATATAGCTACTGAATTTAAATATAAGCACATAAAACTTCATCAAATCTGCTTTTGAATAGAAATATAGAAAAACAAGAGTTAAAAACTTACTTTTGGTAGGAGTTGTAGGAAGTGCAGGTTTGTGGTGGTTGCCACATAATCTCCCTATTTTACTTGGAGGCCTTATTCCCGACGGCTTAGAGATTTTCGAACTAGCTACCGAAACATTGTCAAGTGAAGTAACACTAGCACTTAAAGATGAACTACCTGCAAGTGTCTGTTCACTTTCCGGAAGTGTTTTTTCATTATTAGCAGACACTGAGGTTTGAACACTGCTGTTATTATTTTCTAAGTCACTCATTTTTTTAATATGCACATAGCAGTTCTAGAAGAAAAAAAATTACCATTAATGAAGTCTACACAAATATTTCTTTGATCACTAAACCAGTTGAAAAATATACAGCTGATATAAATTTATTTTCAAGGTTTGTGTTGAACACATTACCAATTGCACAAATATTGATAATAATGGCATTTATTCTTTGTATTTTATGAACATTTTAAAAAAATAGAACCATTTAAATTTCAATAATTTGTACTTATATTTAAATAGTCTCAATGTCGCATAATAAACCACCTTATGTATAGACTAAAAATAAATCTGAGTTATTAAATTATTTATAGAATCAAGAGCAATTCCAATATTAAAAAATATTTTGTATTTTATTTAATGAAAAAAAGTGTTTGCAGGCAATGTCGAGTTTTTTTGAAATATATTATTTATAACATTGAAAAATATGTAAACACATTTGTTTACAACTTCCTAGTTAGGTCAACAGCAAAACAACCTGTTACTATAACCTCACTTATAATGTTACATCAAATATTATTTGATTTTATTCGTTTGATTCTAATAAAAAATGGAATATGATTGAATATATAATTAACCAAATTCATTCAAGCATTACAGGATAAGAATTACAATAAGT
This sequence comes from Galerucella calmariensis, assembly GCA_910591675.1. NCBI lineage: Eukaryota > Metazoa > Arthropoda > Insecta > Coleoptera > Chrysomelidae > Galerucella > Galerucella calmariensis. The sequence continues at coordinate 5,125 of CAJUYG010003315.1, forward strand.
TCTAGATTATAAACTTCTATAGGTATTATTGATTCTGTATGTAACATTCATTTACTTACCACAAATTCACAAACTGTATTCTATTCCTATAGATTTTGTTAATACACGTTCACCAATAAATAAACTACAAATTAAATCGACCATACTTTGTTAAAAGCTTAGGTTAAAAGGCACACTTTTGTTGACATGATAATTCTCAAAAAAAATATCATTCTTTGTGTTATGTAATGTAATACTACTCGTTTTTAGGCTGTGACAAAGATATAAGGATTCAACGGTGAATAAAATAGAAAAAGAAAACTAGTATCACCCCAGAATTCAATATTGCACAAAGTGCATTTTTAATTAAGAATGTACACACCACAACACACAAGTGACGGTAAACGTCAAAATTTCCAAATGTGCACCAGTGGCGCGGTTGCCACAATTTAGGAAATTACTGTTTTTTGAATATTTTTAATATTAATTGCATTTTTGTTTTTATGATGTACTAGCATTAATCTCTAAATTAGTACAATTTAAAGGTTAAATCATCTTAATATAATTCCGTAGACGAGAATAAATCTGAAATACTTCATAAATAAGATTTCATATTTTTCAAAGGGGTCTTAGTGGTGGACATTGTTTGGTGATTCTTAAAAATGAAAAAAAATAAACACTGATAGTAAAAAATGATTTAATGTTTTTAATATGTTAGCTTATGGAACTAAAAAAAATAATAAACTATCAATGGAAACAATTAAATGTATGTACATCTGAGTGCAAATGAAACAAAATGAAATTCAGCAATATGATAAATAAAAATTGTAATGTACATCAAATTAATTTGTTCCCTTACAATCTATTTTTTCTTTTCTTCTTTCTTGGCATCTTTATCTTTCTCTTTCTCCTTATCCTTGTCTTTAGCATCCTTATCCTTACTGTCTTTTTTGTTCTCTTCTTTTTTACCTTCTTCAGCATCTCTATTTGTTAGTTTATTGTTGATCAAATTATGTAAAGCAACAATAGATCTAACCAGAGCTGCCAAGTATACAACTAGCATTTGGTCATTATTTTTGACATAAAAGGAGGTATTAAATGCATCTTGATTAATATCTGGCAATAGATTAAATATATCTTGCAATTGATAGATTATTGGGTGGTTAATTGGCAGTTGATTGCTACATACTTGCACTAAATAATCTCTAATGTCTCTTAATTGTGAATGTAATCCCTTTAAGCCCAAAAGCTGATTTGTTATTCTTTGAGATAAAGTTCCCACTGTGGTATCTTTAATATCTCTTAACAAATGTTCTACACCAACTTCCTCAGCCTCTTCAGCTCCTATTTCACTAGGAACATGTTCAAATGTTTTGGATGTAGGTGAACCATCATCATGTACTTCTTCTACAGCTTGGTATGCTTCAGTAGGAAGTCCCAAATCTTTTGGTTTAGCATCAATTATAACTAAGACAGAATTGGGACAGTATCTTCTAATTAATTCATTTATTGCAATATCATTTTGATGCAGCTTTGGTCCTGTGTGATACCAGCCTACTACTCGTTCTCTTGCATTCACTTTTTTAAACATTCCATACATGTTTTCTAGATAATCATGATCCAAAAACCAAACAGATTTATCTTTATCATCTTCATCAAATGGAACTGCGAATAAGAATAAGAGGAATTGAAAAAAACATTTATTTGCATGTATAAAATATAAAATTAATAATTACCTGCAAAACTATTAGAGACATCCAAAACTCCTTTAGCTCGCCAACATCCCAATAGGACTCCTACGACACGTTTCTGATTGCCGATCTTTCCCATACGATTGAAATGATCAACTACGCTTAATAATACCAATGGATGTACTATGACTTTGGTTGTTGTTACTTCCTGGCTAGGCATCTTGAGTTAGTATCTTACACAAAGGATAAATAATTAAAATCGAATATAAACAAGATGCAAGATGACACTTCAAAAAATTTCCGACCTGACAAGTTTGACATCGCTTGTCATTTCAAATCATGTCATTATTGTCAAGAAAATTTTTCGTGAGAATATCTTTTAAAATGTCACAGAGGCATATAATAGTATATTAAAGTATAAGTGGATATTAAGGTCTTTAAAACACGCGCGATTTTTCGAGCACGACGGCGAAGCCGGAGTGCTCGAAATAGAGCAAGTGTTTTGAAGATCAGTTATCCACGAATACTTTACGCTATTTTTTTTTAATGGTGCACTTTGAAATTATAAATACTGGTCGATAACTAAACTACAACAACAAGAAATGGAAATCATGAATGTCATTAAGAACTAAATGTCAAATGGTTGGATTCGTGTGCGTTGTCATGGAAATGAGAAAAGCAAAAACTATTTTGTATTTTGATGGAAGTTCAACGTTATTGAGTTCTGTGGATGTCAATAGTATTAATTTAAATACCATTTCCTAAGATTTGAAAAATCGAAATATTTATATTTCAAACAATACCAACGGCACTTTCCATTTTAATTTATAAATTTGACATAGTTAAATATTGTTCGAATGAAAGCTTTGACGTTACAAACTACTCCTGTCAGATCAATGATGAAAAAATTATCATTTAGAAATGATAGACTTCGTTTCTCGAGTTGTTGATGTTGCCACGGTAACTTTATTAAAACACGCGCGTGCTAAAAAGTTCGATTTAAACTCGCTGAGGCGTGCTTTAAATAGGTAAAATGGTTCACCAATAAAAAAAATAGTTATTTATGTAACTAGTGTGTAAAGTAGCCTTTTTTTGACGAACGCAGGCGAATGCGACAATCACATGAGTCGAAAAAAAGGTCTTTACACACAAATTGCATACAATATTTTTTCTACTAGCGAATATTTAATTGAAATACAAAAGTTTAATAGTAATTTTCTTTACGCACTGGTGCGTAAAGAAACATACTTTACGCACTAGTGCGTAAAGAGTGCTTTAGAAGAGTCTTTTTATAATAATCTAAAATAACATCATAGGTAGTTTTCTAAAAATATAAAATACAATTGCTTACTCTAGGTATAGTCGGAAGATCTCAATTTAAATTTTAAATCTCAGATTCAATTCACAAAGAAATGTCAGTCACTCACCGCCAACTTATACCTATTTACCGTATTATTTCCAGTACTCAATAATTATTTAACAATAATTATTAGGTTACTTTACCGAATTATATAGGTTTCTATCTCCAATTTATGAAAAAAACTTTAATATGCGTTTATTATACCTATATTTTTATAAGACTAGATATCTATAATTTGTTCTTTACGCACTAGTGCGTAAAGTAAAACTCTTTACGCACTAGTGCGTAAAATAAAGTTTTACGCACTAGTGCGTAAAATAAAGTTTCACGCACTCGAAAATGTGTCTAAAGTACGTACTTTACACACGGTAGTAGAAAAAATACATTTTTTGACGGTAGTACTAGGCACAGAGTAATGAAGAAATATAATTTCAGAAATAAAAGGAGACTTGTCGACAGAATACAGAGTTAGACTTTCGACTGCAATAATAATGTAGAAAGTAGACTAGAAACTAGAAAGCGATCATAGAATACTATAGTGTGCAGAGTCCCAGTCAGTGTGTTATCTGTGGTCTCAGTCTATGGTCTGTAACTGTAACTGTAACTGTAAAAATAACGAAACGTCACCTCCGCTGTCAAATGTCAATAAGTTCCACAGCCACAGCTTTCGTCACGTCTGTAAAAGGCGTAGATTTCTAGTTGTTTTATTATTAAGCCAAACAATTATAAATATATATTATAACAAATGTATTGATTGATCGAACATTTATTTATTTGAATTTCAAAAAAGTAACAGTAGACATTTTTATCCTAATATTGGATATTTTAATAATGAATATCATTGTCAAGTATAAGAAGTTCCTATAACCCAAAATTTTAAGAAGTATTTTTATATTTAAGTACTTATATAAATAATAAAAAAATGCATATTAGTGATTTACGAATCGCAGTAATATGCTCAAGTAATATGAATCGTAGCATGGAAGCACACGCTTTTTTATCTAAAAAGGGGTTTCATGTCAAATCCTATGGCACTGGTGATAAGGTAAAAATTCCTGGTTCAGCTTTTGATAAACCAAATGTTTACGAGTTTGGTACTTCGTATGAAGACATTTACCTCGATTTACTTCAGAAAGATAAATCACTGTATCCTTGAGTAAACCTATTACTATTTTTATCCTGATATTGAAAATTATTGAATTCAATCAGCTTAGTATTTTTTTGTTTATTTTTTTGAATGCTTGTATTATTGTTAATACAAGTTGTGAAATTCTATTCTTGTTTTTTATTGCTTGATTTAATTGCATTTTTAATATTTTATTATTTTATTGATTATTTTAAGAAATTTCCCAAATTGAATAATCAAAAACACAAGTTTTTAAACAATTTCCAAACATTTCCTTAATTCTAATATAGCTATACACAAAATGGATTATTGCACACTCTTGACAGGAATCGAAGAATAAAAACTCATCCAGAAAAATTCCAGGAAACTTCGGACAAATTTGACATTCTCATTACATGTGAAGAGAGGGTTTATGATCAAGTTGTAGAATTTATGGAAAATAAAGCGGCTACAGAAAATTCTATTGTACATGTAATTAACATTGATATTCAGGATAATTTAGAAGAGGCAACTATTGGAGCCTTTTTAATTAGTGATATGTGTACTATGGTAAGTCCTCAATGATCACTTTCCAGAATCCACTTATTTCACAGCTACTACAATGAGAAAATGAATATTTCCCATGCAATAAATCTATACTGGGTGTCTAAAAGAAATATCATAGCAAGTCTACTGTCAGCAAATCAGTAAAAAGTTGATCAAAATGGGAGAAGTAAAAGATTTATCCAAATCATGGTGCAGAAAACCTACAGCAACTAAAGGCAAATCTTTAAATGTTTGTTTCATGTTGAGGTATTTCCACATTAGAGTAGTAAGAAAATTAGGAATTTTAAGTAAAGATGTTTACAGCAGATGCTCAAAATGTTGTTCCTTACTTTAATACAAGCCATGTTTTTCAAAACTGCAATACATTTTGCAACATCCCTGACTGCTCAATTCTTCTTATCTCTGTGGTAATCCTATTATTTAATTCCTGAATATTGTCAGGTTTTGTTTCATAACCCCTCAAGAAATAGCCTAAAGGATTCATGTTGGGTGATCGTAGGGGGCATTTTGATAAAACCACACCTTGCATCCTCTGGGAAACACATTAATCAGGTATTGCCTTACTACATGGGCATAGCAAGGTGGGGCACCATCTTGTTGCAGCTAAATATTGTCATTTGGAATATTATTACTGTCTGAAAGTTTTGAATAAAGTATCTACATTCAAATGTAATTGAAAATAACTGAGCCGACTTGGTTAAATACTATTTTAACGCATTAGAATGTTTTTGGTAGGTTATATCATGCAGATATCCCAACCACATATATATTAGCAGTGTAATTTAATGTCTGTTGTGGCATATAGCCAGATATGTAGTTGTTGCTTCTTATTGAATGATCTGCAAAAACTTTGTAAGGCGTTATATTAGTATTTATTTATTATCTTTGACATCTAAAATTAAATTGATTCAAACATACTCAAGATAACTTTAAGAACCACGTGTTGTGCAAACGCTTATTTATTATCAGATTCATCAGGTCGTGACATCATGTGGACTTGACCTATTATTTTCAAAGGTGTTCGGTAAAAAGTGGACCTTAATTTCGGAAATATATTTCAAGATACGGGCATTTAAAATGGCCACCCAGCACCAATAGTTATTGGTCAAGGCAAAAAAGGGTGTTGCAAGTATTTGGATAAATACATTACATGACTAGTGTACTTTTAATTCCAAAATTTCATATATACTTTATTTTCCTAAGTATGCTTGTTGGGGATTTAGGATATTTCATAGTAATGTTTACCTTTCAGATAGCTAAAGCTGAAGATTTAGATAATGAAATTGAAGAAGTGCTTCATAATTTTGAAGAAAAAAGCCAGCGATCCATTTTACACAGTATAGTTTTTAATTAAATTTTGTATCTATAATTTATTTTTATTATGATTTAAGAAATTGCTATTCTTCAAAATAAAAACATTTTTTGTAAAATATTTGTAACAAGGCTGTTCTTAATTATAAATAAATCAAATATATTTTGTAACGCAGTAAAAAGATTTTTATTCAAACGAAATATTATACAGATTGTAGCTTATAAACTAATTTGATTTTAATGTTGGTCCAAATGTGCGTAGACTCTTCGTAACTTCTCCTTTTTACCTTTGTTTTTGTGCTTGTTATGTTGCTTCCAAGGTTTTTCGTCCATATTAGCTGCATTTGATCCAGTGCTGAAAAAGTTCGTCATCATTAGAATAACGGAACATGAACTTATTGCAAACGACTCGTATAATTTTGATTTAGGTGCGTTTAGGACTCTTTGGGTGGTCAGGCGTCATCATTAAGCTTTTCATATACCATGGACGTATGATACAATTTATACGGTGTGACCCATTTTGTTTGGAAGCACCCATGTAAAATTCGCATTACTCAACCGATTTTGATTTAATTTTTTTTGTTAGATTCAGAATCAAAAACAGTATTTTGGCACAAATTTTCATAGCTCAATTACTATTTCCAAGGCCCTCTGTTAATTTTTCTTTGCCAAAGAAGACAAAAGTACATTAGGCATTTTTTTATCTCAAATATAAATATACCACTGGATTTAGAATCATCACAAATGTAAACTAGCAAAATTTTATGAAAAATTTTTTATTAACGACAAAGTTATTACAACATGAATTTGGAAAAAGTGGTATTTTCATTAATTTTTTACGTAGAATGCAGACAAATTTTTGAGATGGCAACATGGTAAACAAAAACTAGCACTCAAACATATTGCACAGTGAAAGTTTGGAGCGGATAACTTAACCGTTTCTGGAGTTATAGCTTCTAAAAGAATTGTAAAATTGTGCTTAATAATTTGGATTGTTGACAAAGAAGTCTATGACAATACGGTCATTAAAATTTCTTGCCTGCATTTTTTTTTAAATACGTTTGGTCACTGCTCCAGTCTCAATAAATACTTTTTTTTAATTTCGTGCACTACAAAGCAGTAAATACGGCGATCTGGATGTCTCCGACATAGATAAAGGATATATATATAGTGCGATAGATAGGAAACTGTTCACATTATATTTGAACAATGCGGCTAGCGCCACCTTGCGGGTTTAGGAAATAACACCGACTAAAGATTTGGCGGAATGTTTAAAATTTTCAGTTCAAATCAATATTCATGTTAATTTTGAGAATTTGGATTACGGAAAGAAAAAATAAAACACTTTTCCTACAATATATTTTTATTAACATTAAGTATATAACTAGAATTAAATTATATTCAAACATTTGAGATTTTTCATTTTTTTTGAATATTTTAATTGCTTTTCAAATTTTTGTGCAGCATATATTTTCATCTTATCTGATGATTTTTCAACTTTTTGTTTCCCTTTTACAATCTTATTAATGTTTTTCAACCATACAAATAAATGAAATTTGGAAACATACTTAAAAAACAATCTGAATATATCATGATCCTCACAAAGAAAAACATCCTCTGTAAATTCATTTTTCAATAATGATCTCAACACTGAGGTAATGTTCGCCAAGTGACATAATTGCGGCAAAATGTTACTTAATAAAAATATACATTTCTTGAAAATTTTATTGAAATTAGTAGAAGGTGCCAGCAAAGCATTTGCGGAATATGCTCTAGCGTCTATAACAAAATACTCTGGTTCTTTTCGGTCACCTCCTACCAAATCCTGCCGGCACTGCGGGCATATTTTTATTGATTTTAATAGCTTTTTTGCCACAAATCCTGCAACATATGTCAGCTTCCCTTTTTTTAAAAGACTACTTGAGTCTGATTTATATTCAGGAAATTCAATATTTGGAAGGCTGAAAAAAGGTATTGGCATTGAAACTGGGGAAGTTAACATATGTTTTAGGTTATCCAAGCCTTCCAAGTTATCATTTTCACAATTGGAAGAATTAGAATGATTTGATAAAAAATTATTCACAATTAGCGATTTAAATGAATTTACAAAGGAAGCTGCGTTGGGATTTATATTCCTAACACCATGACTTCTAATGGAGCCAAAAAAATTTTCTAACGGATCCTGATTCATGTGTTTTGTACATAAAAAGGCGACACCATCTTTTTGGAATTGATCCCATAGATATAGAAATCCTTTCAAAGTATGGATCCAATTTTTTATTGAAGGGGGAACAATTCTGGCTTTCTTTGTACAAAAGAACTCCATTGTTTGGAAAACTTTAATAGCTTCCATCCAAAACTTCTTATGTAATGATTTTGATGAAACAGCACATTTCAAATCTTGTGGGTGTTTCATTTTAATGCACGTCCCATTGACACTGTCAAACACCTTATTCATGAACAATAAAAATTCGGCAGTTTCTTCTGCCTCTCTTGGCATTCCCTCTGAATTATTTGTATTATTGCCCATAGCCATTCTCTTCATTACAGCTGCCACATTGTTGCTGAAAACTTGTGCTGCCACAGACACTTTCATTTTTTTGGTGTTTTCTATGTGATGCGCTGTTATTTTTTTGCAGAGCTTATAGTCATCATCCTCAGAGTTTTCAATTTCAAATAGTTTGTTGAGGTGTTCCCATTTTGCAGTTTCATTAGAATTTTTCCTCCACTTGAAACGAAGAGAATACTTAAATAAATTATTTCTTATACCTTTAAGTAGGTGTGGAGGATCATAGAGAGGGACGACCTCTTTACCTCCAATGAGAACACCAAATAACCTATTATCTTCCCCTTTTCGTAGGAAATACTCTCTTGTCTGGGCATACAACTTGTTTATGGCTGCAACGTTAGCACTTCCCTGATCACAAATAATTGTTTTGACATGTAAACCGGCATCTTGACATGATTGGACCACCTCTTTTATTGTTTTTACAAGCATGTCCGTTTTCATTCCACCTTCATTGAAATAATATGCTAATGGTTGTTTCCACTTCTTGCATACTCCCCGTGCCATAAAAACCATTACTTTATCAGCTATAACTGGTTTTCTTCCTTCTTCACCACCATTGTCTTGAAAGCCATCAATAATATCTTTTTTTTTATTATATTGGAGAGTAGGATCTAGGGCCATTTCATCGAACATAACGCTGCAATACTTATCCATTTCTGACATGTTTTTTGTCTGAACTGCGAGTGAGTCCATGATAGCTGGATTTATTCCCGTACTAAAAGGAATTTTTCCCAGCAGGTTTGTGAGAGTTTTTCTCGATGGTGCAGCAAATAATTTTCTAATTAGTTTGTACCCCTTAGGGCTTTGCTTAAGAAGTGACAAAAAAAATATTTTTTCATCAAGGGAATACCTCCTTCCCTTAGGTTTTACTCCTTGGCACCTCACTTGGGACATAATAAAATCATAAGTCGTTTTATTTACTTTGGTTTTCAAAACTTCGGCTGTATAAGATATTTTTTCCAGTACCTTTATCCTTTTTTTAAGAGATGTACGACCAAAATTTAATTTCTTTGAAATTTTTCGAAGACTGGAAGCTACCCTATAAAGCTTTTTTGCTTTTGGTGTTAGTTCCGAAGCTTTTCTTACACCGATGCTAGAAAGCAACCTTGTGGATTTGTTTAAACCTGAAAATAAAAAAAATATTGAACTCACATATTACATACAAAGTATATAATGGACTAAAAATTACATACTGAAACATAAAAAAAACTAACCATTTTTAAAATCTGATTATGCCAAAAGTAAGGTATTTTATTAATCATTATTTATTAAAAATCCAACTTCCTAAAAATTAATAATGGTTTTGTTTAATCTCTACATCTTTTATCATTTATTTTACAAAAAAAAACTTACTTGAAATTTTTGTTGGAGTACACATCATGACCTGGGATTGCATTTTTTGTTCTGGTGTGATAGGTTTAGATGAAGAAACTGGTAAAACTTCTTCACAAATCAATTTTGAAGTTGATGGCATGGAGATGTTTACTGTTTCTGCTTCAGGTGACCCTATTTGCTCCGATAAACTATGCTTTAAAGGTGGTTTAACCATTTTGGCAGAAGAAACTGTAAAAAAAACATATTTCTTTTATTTATCGTAAATACTTATAGTTATTATTAGTATTGCTGCTTCACTGGTATCAATAAGACATAAAAAATTTATAATTAATAGATTTGGAAATTGATTAAACTCACCTTCTTTCCTGTTAGAAGCATTCAGAAATAGAGATGGAATTGCATCCTGTTTTAAGGTCGATTTATTTCTGGTTCCAACATAGCGGGCTTCTGCACTAAAGTGAATAGTACAAATACGGTACGACTTTCGGACTCTTTCCATAGGCTTCACCTTTAAGTCTTCTCGGCCAATTGCATTAATCCAAATATCATACAGCTAAAACAAAATTTTATTTGTTACTTCTCCTATCTTTTGTGAACTATTATTAATATATATACCTATATATAACATTATGTTGATTTAATTTTTTACACCCTTAAATATAAGCAAAAATAGGCATGCAGGATGTTATGCCGTTTTTGTTAACTTCAGGTCACATAAAATTTCTACAAAATATAGACCCTAGCATGGGCAAGAATGACATGCATGTTAGGATAAAGTTAATGGCATATTTTTTTACTTACCATTTGATCTTTTGGAAAAATATGCATTTGGGCATCCTTGTTATAATTGTTACAGCCATTAACGCAACAGTTAAAAACCATGTCGAAAATGTTCTTAATTAAGCTTAAAATCACAAAAAAATGTAGGAATCGAAATGATTAAAGAATAACACAAAACTATATACGCACAAATCAAACTACACAACTTACTAAACACCAATAATAATAACGAAATAATCATGAAATAATATACTTGTAAAATAAACTTGTTGCCGTACCTCTCAGCTGATCGATCGATAAACGCTGGTACACAATGCGCAATCGCGGAGCTGTGTTGCGCCCTCTGATGAGTTTAGGAAATAAGAATATGTAGTGAACTTTCACGCTAATAAAAGTTACCAGAGCATGGTCTCCGATTACCTATTTCTATTACTTCTCGTTCACTTCTGTCATTGTAACCACAAAAAAGTACAATTTCAACTTTGTCTTGAATAGTTAAATAGTTGAATATTAGGAACATTTAGTACTTACTATTTTATACACATGTTACTGACTGACATGAATAAAATTTCAAAATCAAAGCCTAGTTGCAACTCGTTGATTTCATTTTGTTTTGTATGCAATATGACTAATATGAGTCCTTGTTTTTGATTACCATGTTGCCATTTTTAAAATTTGTCCACATTCTACGTAAAATATTACTGAAAATACCACTTTTTCCAAATTAATGTTCTTATAACTTTGTCGTTAATGAAAATTTTTCCATAAAATTTTGCTAGTTTACATTTGTGATGATTGTGAATCCAGTGGTATAGTCATATTTGAGAAAAAAATTCCTAATCTACTTTTGTCTTTTTTGGCAAAGAAAAATTAACATATGCCTTGAAAATAGTAATTAAGCTAGGAAAATTTGTGCCAAAATACTGTTTTTGATACTGAATCTAACAAAAAAAATTAAATCAAAATCGGTTGAGAAATGCGGATTTTACAGGGGTGCTTCCAAACAAAATGGGTCACACTGTATAAGGGAATCTGATTTGTAAAAATTTCCATTTACCATGATTTTGAGGGGGTTAATTTATTTGGACAAATTGCCTATAAATTGTGAAAAGTCCACACATGTGATTTTTAACCAATCAGCACGTGTATTTCTGACATATCACCATCGCAACGGATGAATTTTAGTGGAAATTTTTTCCTGGTGGGTACCCAACAGCGAATTATACTGGAAATTTTTTTTGACGTTTATAATGAGAGAATAGTATTTTTGGCAATCTAATGTTTATTTGTTCACATGATAATTTTGATTACTGTTTATATTAAAAACGCAATTATTATATATGGTAGGTTGTTTGGAAGTTGCTTGTTCTTGATTTAGAGATTCTGGGATTGTCTTTGCAAGTACTTGATGAAGACGAAAATTGATGCTGTTGGAAATAAACACATTTGGTGTGGAATTTTCAGTAGTAATACCCCTAGGGTCTTGATAATACCGAGATAATTTTGTCATAGAGAATGCTGAAAGCGTGTTGCTTGATAATAGCCCAAGGCCGCAGGCCGAGGGCTATTATCTTTGAGCAACACGCTTGAAGGATTCTCTACGACCAAATTTTGAGTATTTATCAAGACCCGAGGAGTATTCGATAAGATAATTTTTTACTTTGTAGATATCAAAAAATTGATTGTCAATCTGACGCTCAATACTTTTCAATACAAACTTTATTAATTTTAATAAAAAATTATTCATTTTTATATAAAACTACAGTTGTGAAAAGTACAATTGGTAAATTAATTGAATCGTTAGATGCAATACCAATTCTTTCCGACATTTTTAATCCAGTTGTCAGTTTGACGTTTAATTAATTTTTAATAAAACATAAACACCAAACTGAAAACACCACATGTAGGGTATTATCGCTGTAATACAGCTGGATGAAATTTAACACATGACTTGAAATTAAGTAATTTGATTGGTTACTATATCCAGTAAAAAATTATCTTACCGAATACCACACGAGGTCAAATTAAATCCGGAAATTTCCGGGAATAATTTGACCTATAGTGGTATTACTAGTGAAAATTTCCATTTACCATGAGAGTACCATACAATTTTTAAAAGGGAAATATTTATTTGCAAAAAGTTGTATCTACCATGGCCGTAAGATAAAGTTTGTGTAAGGGAATCATTGATTTGTAAAAATTCTCATTTGCCATGGGCGTACGATACAAATTTTTGAGGGGGTACATTTATTTTTACAAATTTCCTACCATTAAAGCATATGATAAAATATTTGAAAAAGGTTCTTTTGTTTTCACTGCTTTTTTTTCTCCATCCTTTTGAATTATATTGCAAAAGTGACATTTGTGTATCTGTCATCAAGGCGTACGGAAATGCTCAGAAGAACTTGGTGTAATTTTGATATCTGTGGCATCGAGAGTTGGGATGAAGCTACTCTCATGATGCACCACGGAACAACATTCAGAACCGTCGGAACTACTCAATATTGAACTATTCGATGGGACTAAAGTCCATTTTCCACGGTGCGAGTTGACGCTGCAGCTAGAAAAAGTTGCATACAACTGCAGGAGAGCCTTGACCTTGACCAAACTAAAGTCAAGGTTCCGGCTCTGAGGCCACTGGCGGGCCCATTGTGCTATTCCTGCTACCTAGAAATCCATGATGCCGAACCCTTCAATAAAGGCCACAACCTTTTTCAGTGGATGCCTGCTTGTATCTCCAGGGGCCATGACTCCGATTCGCCTGCGTAATACAGCCCAGGGGCTCTATTCTCGACCTCATGTGAAAAGATTCACATGTGAAATTATTCCACTACTTATTTTGACATGCTTGTTTGAAACGGTATTCTCGGTGATAGTGGAATGTATTTTCCAATGGATATGGTCTTGATACGTATGTCTAATATTAAATAAATATTGACCAATCATGTTTTATCATTTTGGAGTTATTGTGTTGAGATCCCTGGGCTAAATTGACATCGACATCAATACTAAAGAATTATGGCGGATCAAGTTTTAGTTTCAAAAAATAGAAGGAAAACTGGACATGTCTCTGATACACAAAAAAACATGCTCATTACTTTTATTGAAAATGACCCACAATTGCGAACTGGGAAATTTACAAATAGTTTCACATATAAAGAGTCACAAGAACGATGGAAGTTTATTCATTTCCAATGGCATTGCCGATTTCCTTGACGGTGGCTCTAAAATGGCTTCAAGATCTGCTAGCAGTTCAAGCACTACCTCTTTTGACAATCTAAATAACTTTATAAACTGATTACAACTTAGGTTTATGAAAGGATCTCCTGCTATGTCTTTCCACCTTGACCAAAAGTCTCTAGGTGGATTATTTTCCAACATCTCCACCTCTTCCAAAACTTCCAAATGATAAAGTAGAATAGCTTCCTCCATTAGAAGTTTTAAAACAAAACAAAACGCCAAAGATTGAAAAACACAAGATGTGCTACTGCTGAGAAAGTCACTTTGGTTTGGATCTTTGTATGAATGTATGAATATTCTTTGGTTATGTTTATTGTGTGTAAAATAATAATGACATTGCGCAGAATCCACTTCAGTAATCCCATTGGAAATTATATTCACATTGGCATTTACCATGTGAAAATATTCGTAGACTTTTTGTGTGAAAATATTCACGTGGTTCTGTGGAGAATACCGAATTTAATATTTCCATGTGAAAATTATTTTCACCCATGTGAATAAAAGTCGAGAATCGAGCCCCAGTGTGGACACTCTAAGAGAACATGGACTGACGTTTCGTCAGTCATGCAGCAACCCCTACATAGGGAACTTTCCTCTACTCCTAGATTGTAGAGGTGCTTCCTCATACAGCAGTGCCCTGTTAGGAGTCCTGCTATCTTCCTCAACCTACTCCTTGCTAGTTAAATAGCTGCCCCAGCGTGTCCATCAGTCCATCCCTTCAGTAGAAGTTTGGATTGTCTAGGACCCTGCAGAGCATTCCAATGAGCGAGGTGCTGGTTCATCAGCCACTTCCTCGTCTCCTTGCGTATCCTTTGTTTTGTTAGGCCGAGGGTCGGGCCCGGGCCGCAGAAAGAGCTGCCGCACCTTCCGCAGCCAGTGCGTCCGCCATTTCGTTGCCTCCAAAACCAGAGTGGGCCGGAATCCATTCTAGCCGTACTGCGTTCCGACTTGCAAGATCAGCAAGTCGTTCTCGACATTCGTCAGCAAGTCCTGAGTTGATGGTATATCCACTCAGGGCTTTAATTGCTGCCTGACTGTCGGTGTATATGGTTATGCGTCGATCCACATAACCTCTGTTTCCCCTATGCCTGGATGAGTCGCAGCAGCAAAATATCGATATGCTGATTGTACTTTTTCTCGCAGCGATATGTCCCAGCAACAAGTCGCTGCGATTTGACGCAACGTGGGAAATGAACTTCAGTCTTACTCCTGAAGAACATATCCTTCAACTGGTGAAGAGCTCTGGCCAAACTGGTGCGGGTAACTAATCTTACGGAACGGGTGAAGTGAAACTAAACCGGGAAGATACAAAAAGCTCAAGGAACCGAGGCGTAACTGGAAATATGAGCAACACATGTTATTTATTTTTATTTGTAAATTGTGAGACTCTACAAGGCCTGTTTCTGACTTTAATTTAATATCGTCTGTTGCTACCTAAACTTTTCAACATTATTGTTTAGAAAGAAAAATTTAAATTACACTAACCTTTGTCCAACAGCATTTGGTATTCCTTTAATCCCTTTTGCGTGAAATCCTTGAGAATTTGACTTAAAAAACACTTTATCGATATCTTCAGTTGTAGCGTGATACGGCTAAAAATATCTCAAGATAAAACTTTTAACTTACTTTATTTCTACAGAATAGTACTTACTCTAACTGCTCTCACAGCTCTCGGAGGTAAAACTTGAGCTTCTAATTTTGTATTTTGTCTCTCTGACCACGTATGAAACTCTTTTTGGTCAATATTAGGAGGGGCATGGCAATAGAGTAGTTTTCCATTCATGTAGTCTTTCAGAATGTACCTTGCGGCCCTTGAATTGTCTGGTTGTCCATTAGCTGTCATAAACCCTCTATTATCTGAAATTATAGTTAAATTTTTATTTATTCCCTTCTTTTGATTATAATAAAAATACTTACAAGCGTATGCATTTAATAATTCTTCAGCGGTGGGATCTCTATCGGGATCTTCACCTTCTAGAGGTTTAGGAATCATAATTCCATAGCGATCTTCTATTACATGCCTGGGTATGAGACTAGTTAATAAATTTGTAGGAGGTACGTGATCTCTCATTTGATCTATAGGAAGGATTCCATTCAAAATCATTTCTGCTTTTGAAAATACAAAACTGGGCATTACAAGACCAGGACAGTCGCACAACAGAATATCTTTGTCTAAAAATAAAAAATATGACACATTCATGCTGTTATAAAATATTGAATTGTACTAACCTAAATAATGGGTCTGAAAGTGCTTAGTCTTTCCTGGAGTTGCCGATACTGACACTTTTTTATCACACAATAAGGAATTTATTGTTGAACTCTTTCCTACATTCGGATATCCCACCAATCCCACTGTTGTCACATCTGGAGTAACCTGAAATAAGGTAACAATAGTACAGTGGAAAAATAAAACAATTTACAGCTTGTCAAATGTAGGATAAGATGGGAACTTATGAATATGGCAATGCCTAGCTAGTGCACAACGAACAGTTAATCAGTTCACAAGTTAAGATTGCAGAGTATAGTTGACTTAAGCTGTGTTTTATCAATATTAAGTCAACAGTTATTAAAGTTGCTTTAAATTGTGGAAAATTGTACCATTTCCCATGTTATCTACTTCCACTGTAAATGTCATTTTTTTTGTAGCTAAAGGTAATAATCAGAAAAACTGAATTTCAATTTCAACTATGCATTCTGCTGATCTCTTTTACTCCTAATATTTTCTCTTGTATGCAGTACATCACATTTTCAAGCGTCCTCCTATGATTCACAAACAGTAATAAGCAATTTATAATAATAATAATAATAATAATAATAATAATAACCTTTATTGCCCAACAGATATAAATCCCTTTACAAAGCATACGAAAAAATACAATTGACATTTGCAATTAAACAAATAAATAAATAAACAAATACAAAACAATAAAACCGAATTACAATAATAAAATAAAATTACATCAATAAAGTAGAATAGATAAATTACATAATAAATTCAGAATGAGCCTTTTTCTTAATAAAACTCAGACTATCAACAAACAAGTCACACGAACTACATAAATGATTAAAATTACAACACATAACATTCACTGGCGAGTTAAATAAAATGTTAGTTCTAGATCCTTCACAATAAAAAAGTAAATGTTGTCTAGTATTGTAATTA
>CAJUYG010003315.1:22324-41886 GCA_910591675.1 Galerucella calmariensis
GATATATATATATATATATATATATATCAATCTTTTTGAATAAATTACTTTGTATTTTTGTCAGTGAATGGAAGGTACTGAATTATACCTTAAATTTGATTGTGTATTCCCTTCACCCAAACTAAATAGTCTTTATGATATATCAATTTTATTTACAATTGAAAACGGAATAAATAAAATTCACTTACCAAGAATTAGCCTGTAAGGATGGTGTTATTCAAGAAGAATGGATCACCTTTACTATTGGGTTATCTTCATGACCTTCAACACGGATCAATGAATAATATCCATATCCAAAGTGACTCAAAATAGCAGAATACAAAAGTAATTCGAGAGTATCTACCAAATAACTGAGTTAATTTATATCCAATCCAATATAATTTAAAGTTGTCAGAGAATTAAAACGCTATTATTACCATTTTTCCTTGGTCTACGGCTTCCAAATCTATTTTTCTCGAATACCGGTTGAATTAAATTGAATAACTGCGGATATTGTGGTTTTTCATTGATATTGAGTTAAATTTGTTGCCAGAGAAGTCGCAGATGGAATATCAAGGGAAACTATAAACCATTTATAGAGAAAAAAAGACTTTTCGGAGAATATACTACTTGCTTATTTTGCTGGTTTACCTAAAACAATGAAGAGTTCTACACTTTGGTCAACATCCATGCTAAAGGCAACTATAAATGTTGAAAATGGCGTAGATTTAGGAAGAGATTTGAAGTTGCGGGCATATTTAAAACGGTTATCCGAAAGCTACAAGGTAAAGAACTAACGAACAAACGTAAGGATTACAAATCAAACTGGTGATATAGTAAATGTGAGTAGAACGATATCTGAGAGAAGAGAAGGTGGCCTAATTATTCAAAATTGTAGTAATTTCACTATCAATGTTAATAACAACTCCAAATTTGTTTTCCAAATTCCTGTTGGGAGGATTATGTGATAATTGTTGATAAGTGTTTTTTTGTAAGAAATGTCTAATCTTTTATTCCCGTCGAGAATAATCATTTTTCTGCCTAGGCAGGAAGAGTGATACTTTGCTGTCAATGAGAGAAAAATAAGTGTTGTTTTAGTATGATTTTCAAAATGCCTCCGTATCTGCAATGCTGGATTTGAATAAGGGTTGTTTTGTTTGAATTATGATATTTATGGAATACTTAGAATTTCTTTAACAAGTATATATTTTTTTATGCTGTTGAGTATTTTTCCTTGAAAATCCACATCCACTCACTCGAGACGTCTTCCAACGAATATCTCGTAAACGATTGTGCAGAGAGTATTTCTCTAGAGTGTTATTACACAAACTGAGAATATAGCAGCGGATATAATATGCAGTTAGGCCTACGTGAGTTTTCGTCCGTACAAATACTCTCATATTTCGTCTCTATTTGGGAAAGCTTTTTAATGAAATGTTTGCTTGAAACGAGTGTGAAATTTGTGGCAACGGCATATATTATCTGCTATTGTGAACATTTGGGAATATATGAACCAAGGATTCGGGACAAGATATGAGTTAATAAAATCTAGGATAAGGGGAGAAAAGTAATTGATGAAGCAATTGTCTTTGCTATTAAATTTTCATTTCAAAGATAAATTCATGTACGTCGGTATAGTTCTTTTCACGAGTCTTTTCAAATAATCCGACGGCGAAGCAATCAAATTCAATATTTTCATAGTCATGAAGTGGAACAATGATTTTGAATCCTCGATCAGCCATGACAGCACACGCCTCTGGTAGCTGTTCTAATAATCCACTATCTTGAAATAATAGCTCATCTGAAATTCGACCTCCAAATCCTTTTGATATAAAATTTATAAAACCATCAGGGGCCCAATTCTCGAGTCTGTAGGAATTTGTTCCTATAGGAAAAATCGTCATTTTCCATCGGAATTTTGAGATGGTGTATTCTCGAAAAAAGTATTGGAACATATTCCAACACAATCTATAGGAATCGCTTCCCATGCTTAAAACTATAGGAATCAGTGGTTTCCCATAAGAATATCACTGAATAATGTCATGGAGGACATTTTACTACGTTAAATTTTACGAATTCGTTTCGAATTCCGGGATTATGGCGAATTTACATGAATTAGCTCAGCTGGATGCTTCGCAAAATCTGGAAGCGGCTGAAGAACTTGCTCGGAGGCCAGGGAGAAGGTTCACTCCTAGAAGAGATCCATTTCAGTATTTATCTAAAAGTGCATTCATAAAAGTGTTCCGGTTATCCAAAGCAGTTACAAGAGAATTGTTGGAAATGTGGGACCCTTTCCTGGAATCGCCCTCAAGGAGTTCAGCTTTGGACAAACAACAAACAAAGGTCCTCATCGCATTGCATTTTTTCGCATGTGGAAGTTACCAGACATCAGTTGGACTGAACTTATATATTGGTGTTAGTCAATCATCTGCTGGTCGGTACATTGAAGAAGTAATAAACGCTCTGAATGAACATCAAATTTTCAATCTAGGGGTTAAATTTCCTCAAACCCTTGAAGAACTGCAACACGTTCGTCAAGAGTTTTATGATTCCTTCGGTTTTCCAGGCATTATAGGATGTATTGACTGTACCCATGTGGCAATTTACCCTCCCCCAAAAAATGATTTATTGTATCCTTAGCATATATATGTTGATAGAAAGAACTATCATTCCATCAATGTTTAATTAATTTGTAACGCCAAAATGAGGATAATTAATGTAAATGCAAGATACCCAGGAAGCAGTCATGGCGGTTATATCTGGAGCAGATCTCGAGTGCAGGAGGCTGTAGTGAATCTGAGTAATGATCATCCAGATTTCTTCCTCATAGGTGATTCTGGATACCCCCTAAGGCCGAGGTTACTGACACCACTTCCAGATCCTCTGCCAGGTACACCTGAATTTCGATTCAACAAGGCTTTCAAAAAGGCAAGATGCACTATCGAAAGATGCAATGGGTTATTGAAAATAAGATTCCGATGCCTATTGAAATTATAAATTCCTGTGTGGTGTTGCACAATATTTGCATCGAAAATAATATTCTGGATGTAGATGAGGATGAGAGAGATGAAGATTTTGGAATATATGAACCTTTGCACTTCGTTGAACATGGTCTTAATAGACAAAATGATGAGCTCATGAGGGCAAGAAATATACAGAGGCACATAACTAGAAATTATTCTGCTGAATGTTATTATTCGAATAAATTTTTCATTTTTAGCAATTTTTGTTATTATTCATCTGGAATGGAATTAAAAAATCACAGAAATTTAAAAATTGTATACTCGAGGCACAAAATACCAAATATTAACTCAACATAAACATGAAAAACAATTGTGCTCTTTACTCGCTTTTTCATATCAGTATTTTTTTTCTTAACGATATTCTTCATATCTTGCCAAGTCTAACGAAAATCAAGACTAATGAACTATCACAAAACGTTTTATCATTGTCACCTACCCTTCGCCAGTTATTCCAGTCTTTCTTTGCTCCGGGTATTGCATTCAGCTTTTCTTCTATTTCTTTCCACTGACGCTGAGAATCTTTGTAGGTGAAAAGTGGATGAAATTTACCTTTTCGGAGGTCTTCAGCCGCCTCCATCAACTCAATGAATACTTTTTTTTGCACTTGGCTCATGTTGCCACCTCTTTGTCCTTTTTTGAAAATACTTTTATCCATTTTTTTATTCTCTACTCAAAATTCAAATTCAAATTGACAACTAATGTCAGATAACGGAGTTCTTTCAAATGATTATTGCCAATATGAATCACTCATATTCCATTGGTCTTTACGTTTAATGAAACTATCAACGAAACACTGTAATCTTTCAATTCTGTAGGAAAAAAAATTCCACTTGGTTCAAGAATACGTATCTGAGAAATTTCGTTTTCCTATGGAAACTGAAAGCATGGGAACATCTTCATATAGGAAAAAACTCCTACAGACTCGAGAATTGGGCCCCAGATAGATCTTGTGTAACGTCCATTCTTGGCAGTGGTTGAAATTATTTTTGTGTAACCTGATCAAGTCTTTCATATTCTACATAAAAGCGAGTGGATCCAAACTGCAGGGACCAGAAGCTTCTTCAATAATATTCGCATCCATATGTCTTCTCATCATATTTTCCACTTCTCTTCCTCCATGGAGCATCATATATATTCACAGTTGATGAAATAAATTTAGTTAAAAACGGTACAGTATTGTTACTTTTATCTGAAAAATAGACGCACTGAGACATTATAGTATCAATTATTGAAAAATTGATGTTTTTATCAAGTTTATGCTTTTTATCTCAATTATTTATTGTACGAGTCCAGCACTATATCCCAAAATTTCTGTAAAATATCATGCTGTCAGTGAATAAGTGAATTTTCATTGCCCCTTTTAAACTACCCAAGTAGGCTTGAGCTTGCACATCATTTTGTATCGTTCACAGAATCCGCTTTATCCTAATTTTCGTTGAAGTACTGCGAAGTGAGGAGTCCATCCACTGATGGGATTAATAAAATATAAGTATGAAAAAGGTTTCTTAAAAGTACTTCACCCTTCGTATTAGAGCAGTATAAAGTGGATTTACTTAAAAAAAAAATTTCATTCTCAAATTAGACGGAGCTGTTCACAATTTTCGTAATTGCAAGTTAATAGATAAAATCATTTCAAGGTAGAATCATGTGTACTTGGAAATATACTACAAATTCATGGGTGAATGTGAATCCATATTTGTGAATGCCAAATGATCGTCATTTGCTGGAAATAACTACTGCATGTACCAAAGACTTAACAAAACATTAATTAAAAAGACAACTAAGGAAGTTAGACAAGACCGTTCAAGTCCATTTTTGTCTATTATTTTAATAGATGAATTGAATATAAGTGCCGAAGAAAGTCGTGTTATATCGGGTACAGGAATTGCTTATGGCAGCGGCATGTGGTAATGACAAGGATTCACAACCATGACAAATAAGAAACAATGGTCGAGTTGTTCATACCAACAAAGCTGATAGGGTAGCGGTTTTCGGAGTGATTAATCGTTTCGTGATACTACTGTACCGGGTGGTCCAATAAGCCGATCCCCCGGCTATATATCAGAAACTATTCATGTTATAACTTCAGGAGAAAAAATTCCTTGGGAAAAGTGGACAAGAGAAATTGCTGGAAATTACTTTCAAGTTTTTAGGTTAACCGCTAGGGAGCGTAACCTGTAAAGAAAAAGTCTTAAAACCAGTTTCTTGTGAAATATGTCCAGTTTCACCCAGTGTTAAATGAGTAAATTGAAAAAAGACCTAAATTTCACACAAGTTTATTCAAGTACTTTTTATTCTATTTTTCCAAATAAAGGGTGGGGAAAAGTGGGAAAGTGTTTGTGGATAAATACCTATAACTTTGGTTTGAATTAACTGATTTCAACGAAATTAGTGTCAATGGAAAGAGTGTGGATGAATTAATTACATCTACTATAAAACAATGGAATTTAGTTTCAATTGTCATGGGTAGGGGGTACTTTCAAATGAAAAAAATTAAAATTTGTTTTCCTTAAAAATGTTTAATGGAAACACCTGAGTATTGTGAATTATAATGGAACTGAATTAAATTCTCAACAAAATGGCGCAAACCGAATGTTGATAACCATTGTCGAAGTCAAGATATAAATAAAAACGCATAAACATAAGTGAGTATATTATTGACTCACTCTGTATTATAACTTAAAATCAAATATGTGAAAGAAAGATCATACATAAATTTTGATAATTAAGACTTAATGTCCAATCAAATGCTGGTTCAATCTCAGGTTACTGCAATTGTAAAATCTGGTAGAAGAACAACCGCATATCATGTCAAAAATTTAGTGTGCAGACGAGGCTATGCTAGTGAGGGTGGTGTTAATCTGCATAATAACCATTATTGGTCTGAAGAAAATCCGCACTGGGTAGAGGTAGATGGAGTCTTAATGTTTGGTGTGGTATAGTTGACGGAAAGATCGCAGGTTCATATTTCTTGGAACTTCAAATGGCGATACAGATTTGGATTTTCTGGATAATTGGTTGTCTGTTTTATTGAATGATATTTCCTTATAAACATGAGGTATGATATTACAGCATGACGGGTGTTCTGCGCACTTTTCCAGACGAATTAGAGGTTATTTGAATGTAAGCTATCCAAATGGGTGGATTGGAAGGGTAATTATATTTTCAGGGCCAGCTAGATCTCCAGACTTAATATGTCTGAACTTTTATCTGTGGGGAAGATTGGAGGATATAGCCTACCAAACTCACCAACCACGTGGGACGACATGCAACAGCGCATTAGAAACGCTATAAATAGTATATCAACAGCTGCAATTTAAGCAACAGGTATGTCAAAGCGTGCTAGATTACATATTTGTGTGGAAAACGATGAAAAACAATTTGAACATTTAGGTGGACATCAAGTTTCAATAACCAAGATATCTGTATGATCTTTCTTTCCCATGTTTAATTTTAAGTTAAAATACAGGGTGGCAATACTATACTCACTTATGTTTATGCGTTTTTATTTATATCTGGAGTTCGACAAAAGCTATCAACATGCGGTTTGCGCCGTTTTGTTGGGAATATGATCCAGTTCCATTATAATTCACAATAATTAGGTGTTTCCATTAAACATTTTTTGAGAAAACAAATTTTAATTTTTTTCATTCGAAAGTACCCTCTAAGTACCTATGATAATTGAAACTAAATTCCATTGTTTTATAGTAGATGTGATTAATTCATCTACACTTTTTCTATTGACACTAATTTCGTTAAAATCGGTTGATTCAAACCAAAGCTATAGTATTTATCCACGAACACTTTCCCCACACTTTATTGGGGAAAATAGAATAAAAAGTAATTAAACAAATTTGTGCGAAATTTAGGCCTTTTTTCAGTTTACTTATTTAACACTGGGTATAGTTGGGCATATTTCACAAAAAACTGGTTTTTAAATTTTTCTTCACATGTTACGCCCCCTAGCGGTTAACCTAGAAACTTGAAAGTAATTCCCAACAATTTCTCTTGTCCACTTTTCCTGAGGAATTTTTTTCCCTAAAGTTATAGCATGAATAATCTCTGATATATAGCAGAGAGATCGGCTTATTGGACCGCCCGGTACATGGAAATTAGGCAATCCAGATCACGGTACCTAGTATAGGCATCCGAACAATTTGGACAGTCTATTCAATGGTGAACAGTGTTCAAGAATTTTTACGTCGATTTTATAAGTGTTTTATATAAGTGATCGCTGTGGTTCGACTTTGTGTTCCTTTGAAAACTTTCATTGGATTTTAACCACATTTGAGAAATGGATAAATTCCTAGATATGAATATAGATACTCAGTTAATTGGTATTTTCACACAGTTTTTCCACCAAAGAGCAGATATATGTTTTCAAGACTTAACATATGCCTACAAATATTTTAAATTTAGCTTTGAGCTGAAATTAGAATCTACTTTGGTAACGGAGTCTTCGTTTCAGTAGGCAAGATAAAATACTTGCCCTCATTATTTTGGATGATGTATTATCAACATCACATATATGGAAAAACAAAAATAAATAGGGACTGCCGACAGAAGTAAAAACAAAAAAAATGAACCTCTCTCAAAATTTCTCTTCTTACTTCCATATAGCGAAGGGAAATTTTATGAAATAAATAAACCCGATCGAAAAATGTAGTGGTACGCTCATGATACGCCAATTGTTGATGGTAGTTTTCACCAAGCAGTGATTCCTTCATATACATTTTATCTCACATCCATGGTAGATGGAAATTTTTTCGAATATACAAAAATCCAAATACCGCCATGGTAAATGGAAATTTTACCACAAAGATAAACCCATTTTCAAAATTTCACCTTATGCTTATGATGATAGGAAATTTGTCCAAATAAATAAACTCCCTCAATAATTTTTATCGTGAAAGGTGAATGGAAATTCTTACAAATCAATGACTCCCTCACACAAATTTTATATTACGTCCATGGTAGATGAAAATTTCTGCAAATAAATGCAACACTATGAATATACGCTTCATTGTCAATTGCGTTGCATAGAAGCGTGACGAAAAAGCGTGTCGAACATCTTAAAGTATTGTGTGCTGCATAAAAGCGTGACGATGACAAAAAATTCATGACCATTTTTCACACCAAAGTGTTGCGTCTAAAGAAGTTTTCACTTCAAAAAGTTCCTTAGAAACCTCACATGCTGTGAGGTAGAGGAGTTTGTGAAATGAAATAATTTTACTTTTTGAATGTTAGCTTTTGTAATAAATCTGAATCTTAATATTTTCGAAACAGTTGTAGATAGGTTTGCGATATTGTACATGAATTAGGTCCAGAATTTTCTGAAACATCCAAAAAATAAATAATATAAAGGGGCTGCATTTAAAATAAGAAATATAATATCGGCCACTGTCACATGACACATCCTATATAATTTTTTATAAATGCTCATTTATAAATACAAATCGACGTGTCCAAGATTTTTTCCCAACACGCCCTCATTTATTCGTTATCGAATTCACTTCATTTGGCTCTTCCACACTGTAAAATAATCTCCTATCTGAATTACCCATGAAATATAACCGTTGGAATTATTCTATTTTATGTTTTCATCCAATTGTTCAAGCTTTAAAATAACTTACCTTATAAAATTATAGCAAATTTTCTTCAATAAAGCATATTAATTTCTCTAGCATATTTAAATACACAGAGATAATACCTAGATATAGTAATAAAAGTGAACTGATTCTCAAAGCAAAATAAAATCATCTTTCTCAAAAATAAACACTCCAATTTTCTTGTTTATATTGGAAGACCAAAACCATATGTTCATTTGCCCTGGGACGACATGTTAATTTCTATTTGCCTTTGCTGTGACAGCATAACCCAATATTATTCACATTCACTCAGAGTTCACATTTCCTGCACATAGGTTCACTTAATTTGCCCATTCTGTGCAGATGCTTCCAAAAGGTGTCTGGTTCGCAGGTCGGAAAATGTCTTCAAATGTCTCTGATACAGCTTCAATACCCTGGACAAGAGTTCCTTTTCTACTTTATTCAGTAAACCGTTGGTATTGAAATGTTTTTGTGTCAGCCTCCATTTGAGTTGGTGTTTATTAGCTAGTCAGTTCCCGATTTTTCCTCTTATATAGGTAGTCCTTTGAGATTCCTGAAAATGGATCCGGACCTATAAATACTCGTTCAGAACCTTTGTGAGCTAACAAGTTTGCCATATGCCTTTACCTGCAATACCTTCCTGTGCCGGTATCAATACTGGAGACACTACGTTGTTTCTTGCCAGCTTGTTGAGGGATTCTTCACAGTTTTTTACCAGTATTTATTTTGGTATATTTTGATATATACCTAGGTATTCGTACTGTAATACTGGCTCAACTTTCGTTTAGCTGAAATCAGTTATGGGAAAACTGTTGCCATGGCAACGATTGTTGTGATTAGTAGTAAACAAAAACTCAAATCATATGGTGAGGAAATGCGTGGTTGCCATGTTGACCCCACTTTTGCTTAGCTGAAATCAGTTATGGAAAAACTGTTGTCATGGCAACGATTGATGTGATTAGTAGTAAACAAAAACCCAGATCATATGGCGAGGAAATGCGTGGTTGCCAAGTTGACACTACTTTCGTTTAGTTGAAATCAGTTATGGAAAAACTGTTGTCATGGCAAATATTGTTGTGATTAGTAGTAAACAAAAACCCAAATCATATGGTGAGGAAATGTGCGGTTGTCAAGTTGACCAGTATCGTTTAGTTGAAATCAGTTATTGTGAAAGCGCGAATTGCGGAACGTCGACCCGGCGCGCATTCATGTGGAATACACTTTTTCTAGGAGGGGAAGGGAATGAACATGTATGTATATAGATAGACATAAATATAGAATGATTTTTATTCCATATTATGATGTTTTCCAAGAAGGGGAAGGGAAGTCAGTAAACTCATCGGGAAGCGGTATGTGTTGAATTATGATAATTTTTTTTTTGCTATAGTAGAAATCCCATGAAGTCAGTCCAATTTGAGGTGAAGAGATGTATTCCCTTCCCCTTCCCCAAAAAGTGTAATAATTTGTATTCCACATGAATGCGCGCCGGTTAGACGTTTCGCAATAGGGTACAGGCATAAAATTTGTTATTGGTGGGAATTGACGCTTTATCAGGTCTCGTAACACCTTGCATGCCCATTTTTTCAAAAAAATATAAACTTTACTTTTAAAACGACTTTAAAAATAATAAATTTAAAGGTCCGTCAAAACGCGTTTTACGTCATAAAGATGGCTGCCCCATCCGCTGATGTCACTCGATTTGTTTACGTTCTTATTCGTGTATTTGAGGTTATGTACCTAGGTATATGTCTAGGAATCAACCATAAAAACATCATTTTCTTACGACCACACATCGAAATATGGTTGGTATATATTGTATGAATAAAACATAGTTTAAATCGTACTTACGATAATGCTTTAACTCCTCTTATTTCCTCTGCATTAAAGCAGCTGTTTGACTTCATACATTCAAGCAGCATAAATGAGTCTACTTTGGGCTAGTTATCAGTTTGTGCTTTTACAAAACCTTCGCTTCACTCACAAAATATTAAAGAATCGTCACTGAACACTGAACTAGTAAATAAAATATATTCTTCCAAAAGTTTTAAAATATCCTCGGAAATATCGAATATTTATGTCCACTTTCCGCTTTACGTTGACTTTTAGAAATAAAAAAAGCACACGCAAACACGTAATGGTCTCACACAAACATATAAATGATATATTTACGTCGATGAAGCAATTAATGGTTGATTAAATTTCAATATAAACAAAAAACTACACATAACCTAATATTGACATATTGACATTGACAAAAGTAAACAAGCATAAAGCAAGAGATGATATGACATCACGTAAAATCGGTAGCGTTCGGAAATCCTCGGGTCGTGGTCGGAGACTGCAATAAAATTTGAACTTTATTTTAGAATTTGGAAGTAATTTCCAATGGAAACTGAAACTGGTTTATTTCCTATTATTAGTCATCTTTGATCAACTTTACCATTATAAATTAATATCTAAGCAAAATATGAAATATGCATGTACCCTATTCGCACGCGTGAGCTTCCCTGACTTCTTTTCCTCTTCTTGGAAAACATCATATGGAATAAAAATCATTTTATATTCCACGTCTATCTATATACGTACATGTTTATTCCCATCCCCTTCCTCTCCACAAAAAGTGTTTAATAATTTGTATTCAACATGAAAGCGCGCCAGGTCGACGTTTCGCAATTCGATTATCTATATACATACATGTTTATTCCCATCCCCTTCCCCTTCTCGAAACCCTTCTGGAAAAAGTGTATTCCACATGAATGCGCGCTGGGTTGACGTTTCGCAATTCGCGCTTTTACAATAACTGATTTCCTCCTAACGCTACTGGTCAACTTGGAAACCGCGCATTTCGTCACCATATGATTTGGGTTTTTGTTTACTACCAATCACAACAATCGTTGCCATGACAACAGTTTTTCCATAACTGATTTCAGCTAAACGAAAGTGGGGTAAACTTGGCAACCACGCATTTCCCCACCATATGATTTAGGTTTTTGTGTACCCGTTACCATGGTAATGACTGCCATGGCAACAGTTTTTCAATACCGGATTTCAGCTAAACGAAAGTGGTTAAGCCGGCAATCGCGCATTTCCTCACCATATGATTTAGGTTTTTGTGTACCCGTTACCATGGTAATGGCAACAATTTCTCCATAGCTGATTTCAGCTAAACGAAAGTTGACCCGTAATACTTGTCATAGCGGACTTATGATATGAATTACCATGATATGTGACCCTGTTTTTTGATATCTTTTTAGAAATAATCTACCATTATCTCTGTGGAAATGGTAATCACGAGCATTACGAATTTTCATTATAACCATGTAGCACACTATCATTTCTCCATGATTTTGAATGGAAATGAACAAATTATAATTCCTATTACAGACTATCACAATTATATGAGTAAACTAACTAGTAATCTAATATATTATTTGCACACTTCTCAATTTCAGGTGGTGTATTTTCACACTCTGATTCTAAATCACTGGATAAATTCATAATACTTTTTATATTTTCGAATGGAAACGTGACAGCCATAATTTTGACACTTACTCAAATTTTGCTACTACGATGACAATCAACTGCGCCAAGGCTGATGTTATTATTGCTCATCAGTGTGATAATATTATTCTATCACAAGAGAGATAATGCTAATACATTTGAATTGCATGCAAGCAGAGGTGTCGCAGAGGGAGCAGAGAATTTCAGCACTCTGTAATCAAATTTAATTCCAGAATCGGCAAATTCTGTGATGATCGTGGAGAAAAGTAGTTACATAATAATGAAGCCAGAAGATTGGCGTCGTAGCATTTGATAGTTATTGATTGTTTTGCGGATATTTGATAATGTTGATAGCCTGTATTTCTGTAACATAACTTATCTTGACATTGTTTTATTCGATTTTTATAATCAATTAAACCTAGTGAAAATACTTCTATTTCACTGTCAAAGTCCTCATTCAAATTAATCAGAATGGGCTGTATATTGAAACTAAATTGATCAATTAAAACTATTAATGGCAGAATTCAACGTTTACAATATGATGTACTGAATTTTTCCAGCTTCCTACCGATATATTATTTATAATAACAGTTCTAGTCATTTGTATGACACTCGCACTCGGGGTAGGAGAAACAATTTCCGCTTTTACGTTTGCTTTAATTTGTGCCGCATATTCTCGATGGGTTCCAATACACAATGGTTAGGAGGAAGTCGTAACACAGTATGTCCGGTTTGTATTGCTAATTTGTCACATACATATTGCTTTTGAATAGTATATGTACTCAACACCTACAGTGGATGTTCTTTCTTGTTATTAAATTCAATATAAATATGATGCTCTAACAAATACTCCCTAAGTTCAGTTTTAGTACTTGCTTTTTGCAGCTGACGACTGTAATAGTTTGCGTTGTCCATTACAGTCCAGTATCTTCGTGATAGTCCAAGCTAGGGTCTGCTATTCTTCGTAGATAACAGCAAACAGTTTGAGACCCATTCGTCTTCCGCACCAGCGTGAATTTCTTATTGTTGTGGGTTTTCCTTTATTTGAAAGTGCTTTCGATTGAATGTTTTCACTAGAATCGACCGATCCTTTGCTTACAGTATCACGGGTATCAAACCATGTTTCATCCAGGTAAATGATAGGTCTGATTGTTGAAACCACGCGTTCAACAACTTTTCGTTTTATATAATTCATAAACTTTAATTCCTATTCTCCATTCAAATTTCCTAACGACGCGCCACTGAAACCCTAAATCGTTGGAGACAGTTTTCCGAGGGTAGAGGCAGGCGTGTGCCAACTCACTTGTCGAGTCAGAAAAAAGTCTTCGTTGAGAGAGTCTCGAGTGATAACGGGTCGACGACATTGTGTTAGTTGCTTCTTTCCCGGTATAATAAACCGAAATTCCGACCAAATTGGTCAAATCCATGGTATTTAAATTCATCCAGTTTCCTGCATAATAAAGTGCATTTTTCTACATCACAAAGCTTTGCTAATCACAGTGTTTCAACCTAAATTCAAATTGCATCTCATGGTGAATAGTGCTTTGAAGAAGACAGAGAAAAGAGTAAGATTGTTCCTAATAATTCATATTTCAAACTGAAAGGCTTGTCTACAATTATAACTATTTGGGACATATTTTTGTTATTCAATGAAAGATTTATAACCTGTTGACCATCCTTAAGTGTAAATTATTTTATTGCTGAACCCGTGAACCCGTTGAGAAACCAGTCTACTTATCGAAGGAAGAAAAGTACAAAAGCCCAGTGTTGTGGCCAATCACCCGCAACACTGATATCCAATCTATATTTCCTAATGTCAGAGAGATAACTAAATCTCCAAGTGCTCAACCTTTGTGATTCCATTACTACTTGTATTTTGTCTATTTCACCATATTTAAAACCAATTGTAGAAATGACTCTATGGAGGGTGGCACGCCTAAAATGTATATTTGTTTAATCATAGTCCAACTTCAATTTAAGTCAGTCCAAAGTAGGAACAATGTGGTTTTCATAGAGATAATATATTTTATATTTTGTTGAACACTATCCAAACGATGAGAAATAATATCACTACTGTTTTTCTCCCCGTCAATGTTTCACTGCTTACAATATCCTTTATCGATGATATTGGCGTTTTTGTATGTATACAGCATTTTGTTTGAGTAAGCAGCCTTTACTTGTTTTGCGTCTGATAGCAAGTACTCACGTCCATGAAGAGAAGCAGTTGAGCGATCATTTTCCCAAGGGCGAAACATGATTATACCGGACAAATGCCAGACTCAGCCCTGGGTGGGCAAGTAAGAATTTAAAACGTGTTTTCCAATAACATTGGAATGAAGTATGGAACCAAGTGAATATGTTTAAAACGAAAAGAACGATATTTATAAAAATTAGCAAGTAAGTGCAATGGAACAAAATGCATTTGATGTACATTTTTTTTATATACTTCCGGTTTAACTGGAAATGCCATCAACTTCTTCAATTTAAACGGGACACCCTATATATTTTCACAGATTCTGAAAGAGCTTGTTATTTTAAATCCATACATACTGAGTTTAGTGTGAAAGAAATTGCAAAAACGGGGAATAGCTCACTGTTAGTTGTACAATAGGTGTACATTTCATTATTATGGAATAATGAGAAACAAAATTATTTCAAATGTTAAAAATGCTGGGCGTTTACCTGCTGACAATATGCCATCCTATCAACAAATTCTTAGGTCACTCTTACCAAGACTTCTCCACGTATTAGTTCACATTCATCAATAATTCTTTGTCTCAATTACTGTTAGTTTGTTGGTCGTCTTACGTGAACACGTGATTTTAGATAACCCCAGAGAAAAGAATCCAACGGGCTGAGATCCGGAGAACGAGCAGGCCACTCTATGAATCCTCTACGTCCAATCCATCGATTTGGAAAATTTGCATCCAGAAAATCCCTAATCTAAACCCAACCAATCATTTAATTTCTGTGGATGCTGGGTATGTGCTTCATGAATCCAATAAGGATTCTCATTTGACCAATAACTCAAGTTATGGCGATTAACTGTTCCATTCAAACAAAAAGTTGCCTCATCGGAAAAACAGATGTCCATTAGCCGTTCGCAAAATTCCAGCCGTCGGTCAAAATCATCGTCTGACAATTCTTGAACCAACAGTACCTTATACGGATGATACTTTCCACTTTTTAATATCTTTCCTACAAAACCTCGACTGATACCATGGTTTAGTGCCAAATCTGTGGTGGAAGTTTGAGGTGATTCTTCTAAATCGATTGCAATATTCTGTTTAACAGTTTCGTTCGTTGCTGTCCGCGGTCTTCCAGGTCTTAGCAAATTTTTCACCATCCCAGTGGTATTCAAACGTTGTAATGTTTCAGTTACTGTTGAGAGTGATATAGGAATCTCTCCGGATGCAAATAATTGGAAATATGACACACTTCTTCATGATTTCTAACACGATCACCATAACCGATCATTATTAAAATTTCAATACGCTCTTTTACACTCAATTGAATCATTCTAAATTGTGAAATTCATTTCCGTCAATTAGAATTTGACACTTGGAGACCAAAGGACGTACTAAACAGTACTCGTTTATTGATTACTATGCATACAAACAACATCAATTAGTTTATCTGAATAGTTTTTTGCTCTAATGCACAAAACTCAAAGTAGGTTGATTAAAGTGCTTTATTCCTCGTTTTTACATATTTTTTCACACTAAGCTCAGTATGTATAGATTGAAAATAACAAGCTCTTTCAAAATCTGTAAAAATATATAGAGTGTGAAACGTTAAGGGGAATCTATCGGCAGCGATTTGACAAAATATCGAAGTATTTTTGGCAATGAATTTTGAAGTAATGGATGTATTGAAAATTGAGAAAAAAATATATCATGTAGATTAATGTTGAACTTAGAGTTCTCATTGAATAAAAACTTTGAAATGCTAACCAAATTTTGTTGGAAAAAATATGAAAAATACACATATTAAGCAAAGTTTAAGCCCTTGTAAAGAATTAAATATGGATTGAATGGAAAAACCAATTTATAAGGGGTCTAATTTGAAGCTTTATGAATACTATATGAAAATCTCAGAATCCTCAAATTACTTATGACCGTACAATTCCTTAATGAAATTCGGTTGCTACCACTAAAATATCGGATAAAAATCCATCTCTCGCTTTTCTATCCTTCTATGACTGACATTGTCTCTCTGCTTCGGTAGTCGCGTGCCGTTCCATTTTTGATACAACGCTCGCCGGTCTCGGCGGTCTCCGAGTTCAGTACTGACCATAGATAAAGGATGCGTTCGCCCGTACTGACGATGTACGTGAACCAAAATCCCCTTGGACCGCTTGGCTACCTAAATTGTCCTACATGTTGCGGAGCTTTCATATTTCTAATAAAATTTTCGTTATGTGAACTTAAACGTGAGGACGCAGGGAAACAAAAAAATATACAAAGCATAATTGTGCAAGATCATTCAAATATTTAATAAATTATTTCACTTTTGTGATTTGTGGTGGAATAAATGTATAAAAAGTAGACCAAAAATAAATATTCTAGAGGTATTTTACCGCGAAATTTAAAATTTCGAACGGTCTTTAAATAAGGATAAGAAAGGTACCGGCAGGTTTTCTCTCATCGTCAGTTGACATAGCAAGTTTGGAACTGTGCAGTATTCCATTGATTAAATTTTTCCTACCTGCTTAAAAACAAAAGATGCCGTTTTACCTCAAGAATCTGGATTACTGGTATGTTTTTTTACATATAATTGTTACCTATATAAAATTTCATAGTGGAAGATTTATATTCACTGAGTACCTATTTTATGAACAAAATGGCTACCCATTTCTGGAAGCCACATGGTTATACCTTTTCTCTTATATTCAGCAAATTTAACATTTAACATATTTCTATTTAAATTTGATTGCTTCGTATTTTTTCTATAAATCAGAATCCTGAATTACTGAATTGTATTTATTGAGCTGGACAGATATCCTCATGCTAAAATGTTTTTGTTATTTTTTTTACTTATACCGGTATAATCATTATAGCACAGTTCCTGGGATTAACAGTTTCTGAGATACAAGTTCCTTGGTGACAAACAAGTCCCTTGAAAAATTTCCTAAGGCTACAGTTCCTTGAAGATATATAGTTTCCTGCATAAAGTGTCCTGGAACACAGTACATGGAATACCTATAATAGTTCTTGGAATACCTATAAAAGTTTCCCGAAGAACAGTTCTTGGATTACCTATAAAAGTTTCTGGGAGACAAATAGTACCTAGAAGTTTCTAGAAGTTCTCTTATCGATTGTATAGTTACAAGTTTTTTTTGGAGACATAAAGTTCCTGCCAAACAATATTCCAAAGCTACAGTTTCCTGGACATAGTTTCCTAAATTACCGTTTCCTGTATGAAGTCCGTAGAAGCACATCAATAGTTACACTTCAACTTCAACATCCAAAAAAAATATGTATTAGTGCTCAGTATTTTTTTATATATCCTTATTGTTTACTAACCCATTTTTTTTGTAATTTCAAAACCGTAATTATATACATTTTTTTTACGTAATTAGTTTTATTTATTAAACAGAAACTTTAAGTTCTTTCTTTTTTTAAACAGATTAAAAGTTAGCTGACCTTTAAATTTGATTTTCTTTCTCATTTTCTTTTAGGAAAGAAAATTAGTGGCGCCCTAAAATTGCTTTCTCTTTTTTTTTCTAGTTTTGCTGAAAAAATAAATTTTTTCTTTACATCAATAAGGTAACAAAGCCCTGTGAACTGGCTTAGTTTACCTCCAAATTTATTGGTTAGTTAGGCAAGAACCTGCATTATTCACTTTAACTTTTTTTTCACGTCATTCAACATCATAATTTCATCAGCGACATTGAGCAACTTTTGTTCCATTGGTCATCAACTTATATCTGCTTTCAAGTGTCCTATTTAAATTGAAGAAGTTGATGGTACTTCCTGTTGAAACGAAAGTAAATTATTAACAAAAAAATAAACATCAGATGCATTTTGTTCCATTGCACTTACCTGCAAATTTTCATAAATATCGTTCTTTTCGTTTAAAAGATATTTACATGGTTCCATACTTTATCTCAACCCTGTATACTTTGGGATACACTTAACCTATTCCCGAAATAAAATCAGCATCTTATAGTACCTAGTCAGTATTCATGATTCGATGAATATATTGAAACATTTCTCATGCTAGTATTCAATATTAGGTACCTACCTACTTATTATTGTTTCACTTTCCCAATTGCCTTTCTGCTACACGCTCTGCTCAGTTCATTTATTGTAAAAAAGGGTTCAATTTATAACCCAAAAATAAACTTATAACCACAATTATTCATTTAAATTCAATTTATTTTAAAACCATTATATTTAAAAATCAGAGTTTTATTATGAAATATATATGTAGGTATGTTAATTTTTGATTTCTTTTTCCATCTACTGATTTATGGCAAATATTGTTTCTGTATTATGGCTCCAGGCTCTTCTATCGTTAGTGTGAAAAATATACCACATATAAAGCTCAGTATAAGGGTGATAATGCAATCCAGAATCTGAAAAATGTGAATGAGTAGCTATAGATGCAAAACGAGAAATTCACATTATTTGAAGATACACCAACAGAAATAACATTACTCGCATTCCTACATATTTGTATGCTATGCCATAAAAAACCCAAATTAAGAATTTAAGAGAACTACCATTCTTTCAATTTACCTATTATCACAATTACAATCACAATTATAAGGCATTAATACCACAGGCCAGCGACTGTCGGGTCCTCTAGTACTAGTATATTTCATAAAATATCATTGAAACAACTAAAAACTTTCAATAAAACTGCACCTTTCAACGTCCGGTCAGCACTCCTTTGCAATATATTTTTCGGTTATCATACCCAAATCATACAAGATATTATGTATCAAAAGGAGTGAAATTTAAAAATGAAAACTAAAGTTTATCAACTTCCTGATTCATTTCATGATGAAACTAACTTTTTCTAAATAATTTCATTTCAATGAAAAAATATATGAAAATTTCAAATAGTTTCGATAATTATTTTGATATTTAAAATATCATCGCCAGAATGACATATATGTGGATGTTGTGCTTTCTACACCTCTTCTATTCAATGCTCTTTTAACAATCTCATGAGAAGTGTTGTCAAAAGCTGCTTCTCTACCAAAAATGCACATACTACAGTTTCTTGATTGTCTAGAGGACCTCGGATATCCTTCCTCAGTTGTACCAGTGCAGTCTCCGTAGATCTGCCTGTCGAGTAGGCATGCTGATAGTGGTGAAGAGATAATCTCTCCAGGATTTCCGATAGAATTTAGTTGTCACTAGCTTTTTCCATCGTTTCGAGCACTAACGATGTTAGACTAATTGATCTGAAGGATTTGGGGTTTGTTGTGTCCATTTTT
>CAJUYG010003316.1:0-22221 GCA_910591675.1 Galerucella calmariensis
TCACGAGAATAGAACTTTTGGTATGATTTATTAAATCGAAATTGAAACTTTACACAAATCGTACCGAAAGT
Organism: Galerucella calmariensis; assembly: GCA_910591675.1. Lineage (NCBI taxonomy): Eukaryota > Metazoa > Arthropoda > Insecta > Coleoptera > Chrysomelidae > Galerucella > Galerucella calmariensis. Next base: position 72 of record CAJUYG010003316.1, read on the forward strand.
AGCTATTTTCGAAATGTTTTTCAACTGTATTTTCAATTTTCCGATCCAGAAATGGAGATCGACAACGAGAATATAATTATTCCACATGAAACCAATGAAGCTGCTAACTGTTATAATTGTACAATTAATGTACCGGGTGGTCCAATAAGCCGATCTCTCGGCTATATATTATCAGAAACTGTTCATGTTATAACTTTGGGAGAAAAAATTCCTTAGGAAAAGTGGACAAGAGAAATTGCTGGAAATTACTTTCATGTTTCTAGGTTAACCGCTAGGGGGCGTAACCTGTAGAGAAAAATTTAAAAACCAATTTTTTGTGAAATATGCCCCATTATACCCAGTGTTAAATAAGTAAACTGAAAAAGGCCTAAATTCCGCACAAATTTGTTTAATTACTTTTTATTCTACTTTTCCAAATAAACGGTGGGGGAAAGTGGGAAAGTATTTGTGGATAAATACCTATAACTTTGGTTTGAATCAACCAATTTTAACGAAATTAGTGTCAATAGAAAGAGTGTAGATGAATTAATCACATCTACTATAAAACAATGGCATTTAGTTTTAATTGTCATAGGAAGAGGGTACTTTCGAATGAAAAAGATAAAAAATTGTTTTCTTAAAAAATGTTTAATGGAAACACCTAATTATTGTGAATCATAATGGATCTGGATTAAATTCTCAACAAAACGGCGCAAACCGCATGTTGAAAGCTTTTGTCGAACTCGAGATATAAATAAAAACGCATAAACATAAGTGAGTATAGTATTGACACCCTGTATTATAACTTAAAATTAAATATGGGAAAGAAAGATCATACAAATATCTTGGTCATTAAAACTTGTTGTCCAATTGAATGTTCAATTTGTTTTTCATTGTTTTCCGCACAAATATGTAATCTAGCACGCTTTGACATATCTGTTGCTTAAATTTCAGCTGTTGATATACTGTTTATAGCGTTTCTAACGCGCCGTTTCATGTCGTCTCGCGTGGTTGGCGAGTTTGGTACGCTAAATCCTTTAATCTTCCCCACATATAAAAGTCCAGACATGTTAAGTCTGGAGATCTAGCTGGCCCTGAAAATATACTTACCCTTCCAATCCATCCATATCAATAACTTAAATTCAAATAATCTCTAACTCGTCTGGTGAAGTACGCAGGACACCCGTCATGCTGTAATATCATCATGTTTGTAAGGAAATATCTTCCAATAAAACAGACAACCAATTATCCAGAAAATCCAAATATGAATCGCCATTTGAAATTCCAAGAAATATGAACCTGCGATCATCCCGTCAACTATACCACACCAAACATTAGGACTCTATATATCTTGAAGCTGCACTTCCTCTAGCCAGTGCGGATTTTCTTCAGACCAATGATGCTTATTATGCAGATTAACACCACCTGCACTATTAAGCGTAGCCTCGTCTGCCCACAAATTTTTTGACATGATATGCGGTTGTTCTTCTTGCAGATTTAACAATTGCAGTAATCTGAGATTGAAGCAGCATTTAATTGGACATAAAGTCTTAATGATCGAGATTTATGCATGATCTTTCTTTTACATATTTAATTTTAACTTATAATACAGAGTGAGTCAATACTCTATACTTTCACTTATGTTTATGCGTTTTTATTTATATCTCTACTTCGAAAATAGCTATCAACATGCGGTCTGTGCCATTTTGTTGAGAATTTAATCCAGTTCCATTATAATTCACAATAATTAGGTGGTTCCATGGAACATTTTTCAAGAATCATTTTTCATTATTTTTGGTTCCACCAGTTCTATTGAAGTTTCAAAATCTTCAGGGGACATTCGGCAAAAATTCTGGAACATTCCGTAATCCTGATCTACTGTTAAATCTCGCAATAGACTACTGCCACTAATCGTTTCTTTCTTTTTTTTTCTTTTTCAATAAACTCAATACAACAAAAGCAGCACTAGCTAACTCCGAGCTTGAACGTATTCGCTCTGGTGTGGACGAGATATCAATATGTCAAGCAAACACGACCAAACACGAGCAAACATACACAAATGTTAGCTCGTGCTCGCTTTTTTGGTGAATTCGTACCTTAACAGTAACATACCTATACACTTTATGCTATTAGCTTTACAATGTGGTCCCGAAGCACAGTGAGGAAAGGCGCCGCATAAGGTTGTTTCCGATCTGGATATTCCGGGTTCGAGTACTGGGTAGTACATTTTTGGAACTTTAGTTCTTTACGCCAGGTTATGTTTGAGCGACCAGGGGTCGCGACGCAAAAGATCTGACCGTTACGCGTTACGTTACGCTACGTTATGTTACATTGCTTCGTTATGTGCCTTGCTTGCGTGCTTGTGCCTCCTTAGTCTCTCTCTCGTTTTCGAAGCAGCGATTCATAATAATAAATATGCTCCTGCCCGGATTCGAACCCGGGCCGCCCGCGTGCAATGCGAGCATTCTACCACTGAACCTATGCTATATGAAAATTCTATGCAAGGCTGATATTCGCAGTGCTGGTGATCTACTTGAATTTGTTCGGATAAATGTTTCCATAATTTTTTTTGCGCGATTAAGGGGTCTAGCACATTTACTTTTCGAAATACAGGGTGTTGAAAGCTTGAATGTTTTAATTCGATAACTTTAGAATGGATGGATAAATTGATTTGTCATTTGGCAGGTTGTTTTTAAATGTAAAAGGGCATATTTTTAAAGAAATTGTAGTTTGTGCAACTAGTGTGGATATGATGGCCATATCGCACGAGGACGAAGTTTGAGCACGACGCCGTAGGCGGAGTGCTCAATCGTTCAAGTGCGATATGGACAATCCACACGAGTCGAGCAGCATATTTTTTCTACGACCCACTTAAGAAAAAATCTAGAAAATAAAAATTTCTATAAACTGTAATAAAACTAGCGAAATATTTCCATATCTACTCCTTTGTTCAAAATTTCAGACAAAAAAATAGTATATTGTATAATTAGTGGGAAAAGCATAATATTTCCTAACGACTGTGATAATTACCAGACGAGGTGCGTAGCGACAAATCTGGTTACACAGGAGTTTGAGAATATGCTTTTCCCACGAATTATACATACTATTTTTTCTTCGATAAAAAATATTTCATTCATGATGTAATCAAGTAAGTTTAGATAGGTTTCTCTATGTTCATATTGAAATATAGAAGTGGTAACCATGGAAATTACTTTGTTATGACACAAGTAAAAAAAAATTTCTCCGATCGAATATATTGACGAATCACTTGATAATAAAGTAGAAGTGGCTAATAAAATATTCAACACCCTTGCCTCGACTTCAAATGAAAATGATCGAAACGAGATAAACCAAACAATTAGCCATGCAGCTTCAACGGCTGTAAATTCTTGTTGCATTCCAGTACAATTTACAAAATGTACAATAAATGTAAATATTAACAACAATTAATTCGTGTTCAGGAATATCGTTAAAAATTAAGATGTTTCTCTTATTTTTTTTATAAAAACTTTATCAATATCAAAATTAAAACCATACTTTGTTTCGTTTTAATGTAATAATCCATTTGTAACATTACCGCACGCTACAGCAGTGCGGTATAGTAGTTTGTGCAACTAGTGTGGATATGGACAATCCACACGAGTCGAACAGTATATTTTTTCTACGACCCATTCAAGAAAAAATCTAGAAAATAAACATTTGAATAAACTGTAAAATAAATATAACTTGAAATTGAAAATTTTCAACAATTTTATTCATAATCGTACCAATTCAATTTTATGTTTCCACTAATTTTTTTGTGGTAAACGTACAGTTCTTGAATGTCCAATTTGTATAATACTACGGTTTCCTTTTTTAAATATACGATGCTGTTATAAGTAGATGTTGCCAGTCGGACTCCTTCATAAAGGGTACCGTACCTTTATTTACAATAATGAATATTCTGCTAAATATTTCAAGCGTCTGCCTGTTGTAGTTATCAATATTGAGCAGAATAAATATTTAAAAATAAAATTAACCATTAAAAAAATTTTTTACACGCGGAATCAAACCCGGGTCTACCTCGGGTCAAACTCGGCTACCGAGATTTAACTGAGTAAACTTTAGGAGTATTACATACTCTCATAAGAACTGACGTCCATCGGTAGTCCCTTAAATACCCATTTTATTCTGTTTTTAGTATTTGTTATTAATTTATAAGGTTTTATTTTATTCAAGTTTATTTTTATAAATAAATATTCTTGATCCAGTGCTTCTGGGAGAGACTTTTTTTGACAAGTTATTTTGAAGTTTTTTTAAATTGAAAAAAAGACGAGTGACGAGTACTAAACGCGAATGCTGATTGGTGGTTTTCATATACGTTCTAGGATGTATATGAAATCATATACGTTCAGTTAGCCGATATGGCCTACATTTCCATTCTCTAAACTGTGCAGGAAATGGATAATATACATGTGTGTGTAGAAAAAGAATATTACCGCACTGTTATTTTCTAATTGCTTAGCAATTGCCCTCTATTCCGGAATGTTGAGCTTTGCGCATAGAAAACAGGTCAAAATAGTGTCACTTTTCCCACGATCCGAGAAAAATTATTTTGCGGCATGAAAAATGCTTCAAATTTTTAACAAGGCCTTATTGCGATGAGAAATCTACTGGCACATTCCTTTTTTTTCATAAAATCATTCGTTCACCTTCAAATAGTTTCATGGAATTTTCGAAAAAACCCATTTTTAACATAAAAAGTATGAACTTTAAGAAAGAACGTTTTGAGTACTGCTGAAATTTTTTCCGACAAATCGAACAACTTATCACAATCATCATCATCATCCAGCTATCCCTCTAGGGGCTTTATTTCGTTCAAAAAAAAGAAAACGAAACAATTTAGCTCAACGTTTGTGTGAAGTGAAAAATCGATTGCGTCAACAAAACCGACAAAATAAAACGCACACTTGTAGATGGTCGCGCGCCAAATCCTTAAATACATATTAATGAAGCCTTTACCGAGCTGAAATGACTTTTTGGTTTTTGTTTCTCTTATATACCAGTCACAATGTTTAGACGAGGCGAGATATTACGTAGAAACAGCAATTGGATTTTTTTTAAGACTTCTTGTGTGGGTTTTTTTTGTTCTCTTGTTTAAATAGTATCTACGGAGATGTGTGAATTCGTATAAATTGCTTTTAATTACATAAACTGTATATAAATATTATGCTCATGGTATGTTTGAGTGGCTGCGCCAATTGTTCTATTCCATCATAAGTTTTAATTACCAATACTGTCTCAAGAATGGCAGACGAAATCACAACACAAACTTGAAAAAAAGAAGAGTGGATTGTGGATTCGACCTTAGGCGTGAAACTTTAGATTACCTAAGTCTAGAAATAAGTCTTGATAACAAGTTAAAACTACCATTTCACTAGTTTACCGCCAGCACTTACGGTTTTCTTCTTTTTAATCTCATTCTTTGTATAAGTTCTCAAGTTTCTGAATTTTTTGTAGGCCTTATCACTTGATATACCAAATTCTTCGGCGATAACTGCTCATCCATCTTTTTTATCATTTCTGTCTTTATAAATTCCGGTTTCCACATTGTATAGCTCAGGATGTAAATCTATTTCATTAATAAACTAAATAGTCTTTTCATTCGACCAAGTATTAGTCATTTTATATACTATAACCTCCAAAATTTTCATAACAACAACAACAAACGAACACCAAAACAAAGTAAAATTGCTGAGTATTTTCGCTGGCCAAGCGATCGTTCGGCGGCAACACAAAACATGTGTAAACTATATGGCCGGGACACACTGAAAATATTGTCAATATATTACCTAGTCTGGCTGTTATTGCTGGCAATGTTGCAGCTACATATGGCACTAATAATATTGCTCGTTTAGAAGGACCTTATTCGACCATTATGTTCCACTCCTCGACCTCGAGACGCCTCCCTTTCCTGGAGAGCCAGTTGATTGCATGCCTATTTCAGTCACCTCATCACATTCTTGCCCCATCTGTTTCATTAAACTAGAACACAATATGGGTGTATTTAAATTGGGATATCCTACACCCACATCATCCATACTCTTTGAGACGGACCTGATAGTAAACAAATCCTAGTGGATAGATTATTCCAGAGTAATGAGATGCTTTCCGTATATATATTCAGCTCCATCGATCCAGGTGGTTTATATAGCTAACGTCAACAAGATTTCAAAATAAGTATGCTAGCAACAGTTTTGTTTTTCTTATTAATGGGAAAATCGGGTTGTTTTCCTTCGGGATATTTTTTGTTATGAAGAAGCTGTCTTTTACATTTTGTCACTGATAAATTTGAATTTATATTCATCATCCGACTTGTTTTGTTTTTATTTCCGATACCAAGTTAAGATTGAAATCTAAAAGTTTTCTTATCGATAAAATAGCTTATTGAAAAGTGGTGTTAGAAGTAATTTCATTCATAAATAAAATAGTTACAAACGAAGACCGGTGTGGAGTAGAAAGTCCTCATATTTTGTCGATTTTATTCGGAACAGTTCGGGATATCAGCGACTAGTATGGACCACCGTACACTAACTACCAACAAGTAAATTAAATTCACTTGAACGTTTCAAAATTTTGGTACATCTTTTCTCTGGCGCCTTACACGTCTGTATCATAATACAACATTCAATACTCGCTTTAAACTTTAAACTAGCCAGAACTCGCCAGACGATAGGAGGGGTAAGGAAATTTTCAGTAACCCATAAATCGACGAAGTGAATTTACTTGTCGGTAGTTAATGTACGGTGGTATGGACTATGGTTTAAAACTCACCCATTGAAATCCCAATTAAAGAAATACTGAGCACTTTGTATAATTTGGGTGTATACTAAGAATTGTTTTTAGCGTATATTGTATTGATTTTACTTTTTAGGATATTATTTTTATATTCTTGTCCCAAGCTGTTGATTTTACTCAGGTTGTGGTTCTAATTTTTTTAAATAAAATTGTCAAAAATTTCAAATTTAGGAAATTATTTTTTACAATGAAAAATTACATTATATCCAAATTTAGTATTTAAATAACAGTTATTTTATTTATGAAAAATTATGACTATTTTGATGAATTTTGTATTTGTTCCAATTATTTTATTATTTTTATTCTTATTCTGATGGTTAATCAACCGTTTCCCCTACGATAAACTCCCTTTAATTTTGATATTTTAAATTAATGTCCAATTTGAATTATTTAAAATTTACTTCCCTATTTCTTTCCTCCATGCATAATTTTAATTCTCCATATCATACGAAACTTCTTGTCTATTATCCTATTTTTTCTTTTAAATTTTGTGAATAACTTCTAATATTTTAATTCATCCAATGTATTTTTTATTCTCATTCATATTTCCTTTTTTACATTTTACTTCTTTTATTTATCTATTATATTTTCTGTATATCAAAAATTATTTTACTTTCCTTTCTAAATTTTTCAAAAAAGATCCTCTATACGCAGTCGAAAACATTCGATATTGCCACGTTTAACTATGGAAAAACTAAAGTGCTTAGTATGTAGTGATAATAATTAAAAAAGGGACTTTTATTATTAACATTATCAACAATATGATTGAACGTTAATTCTTTAATTTGCTTGTTTCCTTGAATTTTTTCTATTAACGTTATTTTTTCAATTTATGAACATTAAAAGATGAGCACTTTTCCAAATTTGTCAAGGGCTTCTTCAAGCTCTGGTAGCGTTGTACGAAAACCATAATTACCACACCCTCCGAATTACATAATTGGTGATTTTTATCGAAAGCTGACTTCTTATTGGTAAGCGCGTGCGTGTGCTCTTCCCTCTCACTTTGTCAATTGACTGATATTGATTTATCCAGTGGCGTTGGTATTGTCAGTTATCTTTGTATTTTCAATTTTACTTGGTAAAGATATGCGCCATGTTTCCCCGCCTCTTACCGATGCCCCGTAGCTTCAGATAAACTTGCCAAGCTATACTTATTTATTTTAGCATCGCTCCTTTATTATTTTTTAGATGACCCTTATTTTAAATTTTAAATTTTTTATTGGTTTATTTCAGCTTAGGACCCAAATAATCATTATTCTTTTATTTTTTTTTATAAAATAATTGACAAGAAACTTCATAATCTATCACATTTGATAGTTCAATTATATGCAAATATTTAGGTTAACATATTGACATATTTTTATAAAAAGATAAATCTTATCCTATTAATACATATCTATACAACATATGCGCATAGCTTCTCTTAATCAAACACCCAGTACATCTTTGATGCAAGAGTATGAAAAAAATGCTGTGTAAAAATTTAATTCATCAATTAGTTCCAGAAATCAAAATATTAAAAAGTTTTACTGCGTACACGTTCAACAAGGTGTATAACAACCCTAAATGTATTCATTGTAAAATAATTAATCACGATGACGCACCTTTAAGGGCGCGAGAAACGAATGGCTTTTCTTCACTGATTATTTTTTCTTACTGTTTTTATTTTTATTTCAGAATACTTACACCAATGCCGATAAGCTTCTAGCAGCAGCCGAAGAATTAGCCCATACCGGTGAATGTGATCCGGATGAGATTTATTCAGTGGCACACGAGCTCGAAGCTCATGTTACTTCATTTGCAGCTCGAGTCGAACAAAGAAGACGAAGGCTCGATTTAGCTGTATTGTTTTATACACACGAAAAGGATTTAAGTAATTGGGTAGACGATCTCAGACAAGAACTACAGGTAAGATTATTTTAGAAGTGTCTTTCGATGGTGATAATTCAGTTTACTATACGGAGTGAATCATAAAATTTTATTTAATATTGAAAACAAAGATGGATTTGTTGTAATTTAGCACACAATATTAAGGCTGGCACGCTACTGTGTGTAGGTAGTTTTAACAAAAGGTCCCTTTCAGTTTTAGGGCCATGTGTTTTTTGTTACTAGTAACTTTTACTTTAAAAGCATAAAATAAAAAAAATCAGTCTGTGTTAAGAAACCAAATTGAAAATGTTCTCACCCCCCAGTTTCCACTTTACAAAAAATGGGGATTTTAAAAATTATTTTAGAATATTTATTATAAGACAAAATTTTCGTGTACCCACCACTGGTACTACCCCTTGAAAATAACTTTGTATACATCTGTATCTGTAGATTAGGGTGGGTAAGTGTAGGCTCACAACACTTAGGCCACATGTGATCCATTGTACATCCTCCCAAGGAGTTGTCCTTCTAGGTCATCGTCCATCCTGCCCTTCCCAGGAAGGTGGACAGATCTTTAGGAGACATCTCCTTTATATCGGCAGGTGTAGGCCAAGACTCACCGGACACACACTCTCTTTTGACGATAACTCTAGACACTCGCATAAGACATACCTGACAGTTTCATCTTCCTGTTCACTCATCCTGCATATATAGAGGTGTGTCCACTAGCTCCATAGTATGGAGATGTTTCCTTAGTTGACAGTGGCCAGTCAGAAATCCTACTGTTAAACGTAGGTTTTTCCTGGTCAACGCCAAATATTTCTTCGGCGCCAGCTTCCTAGGGTCGCCCAGGGTGATCCTGGCAAGAATGCATCCTTTGATTCCATCCCATCTCTTGAGGGATGTAACGTTTGGCTGGTTCCGCAATTGTCGAAGTCGTTAGGCAATGCGATTTCCTTTACTCCTGTCGTGCCCTTTAACCCACCTCAGGATAATATTGTTATCTGCCGAGGCGCTAAATCTTGGTGGTACTCTGGTACTAGCCCCGATATAACATGTTGTCTGTTCAAGGCTAATAACTTTGTATACATTTTTATACGCCATAATAACCTTTTCATAGTTTTAGTAAAAGTTTTCAAATTGAAAATATGGCTACTATTAAGTTACCAGTAAAGTATGGTATTTTTATCATTAGAGTACTCAGCAGTAAAGAAATCTGTTAAAGACACGTTAAGAAATGAAATTAATATGATTTTTAAGAACGTCAAACCGTTAAGATAAAATAAATATTTATGTTTTTGCAACTAAGTTGTTGTAATGTAGTCGCGGAGTGGGCTATCGCTACAGATTTTTCTTTCGTTAGTTTATTTTTTTTGAAATATAAGAAAGTATTCGTAACATTACTTTGAAATTGAATAGTAGAGTTTGTTCAACCATCCTTTGCTGTTACGTCATAATCGGCGACGTATTCTGCTGTTTTACGTATGTCTTATATTAGTTGAATGTTATTTTACACTTAACCTCAAAATTATAATCATTGACATGTTGAGAGTTGTTTACAAAATAATATGTCAACTGAAATGTCAAAAATAACAGATAAAATTTATGTCGACCTTAGATAAGAAATACGTTAAATTCCGTCTCCTCCATTTCATGAATGAGAGAGCAAGCTGGACAATGTATGACGTAACGGCAAAGGATGATGCCTATAATTATGGCTATTATTCACGAAAAAATGTCATTTACTGCTTAAAATTAATCATTATACTTGAATAAATACATTTTCAACTTAAACTGACCTACATCACATGCCACAACACTCCAACCTTATCGTTTGTCTTTCAGAACAATGTAGCCGACCTGTCAAAGTCATGTGTTGTGGAATGTTGTACTACTTTAAACAGTTTATCGCTGTCAAATTTAATTCTTGTCGTGTAAACAGTTTTCGAGATATTTTTATGTCAAAATGTAGAGGGATACCTTGTATAATTATCCTCACTTATTTTCGTTAGAATAACATTACCGGAAAAACAATTTTATCGAAACATTTTCCCAGATTATTATTAACTATGAGTCCAATTACCGTCAATTATATTGCTCACTTGAAGTAATTACAATATCAAGTTTAATCTAATTCCGGATTTGTTTGTTGTGATTAATTATTGAAAAATCGATTAAATATTATCAACGCGGTATATCCTGCCGTTGTGCCATTTTAAGATTTTTATTTCACCGTTATACCAATTCCAAACAGATCCATTTAGAATAATAATAGATTTATCGAATTTGAATAAAAAAATTTCCTTCTCGAGTGATAATAATTTGTCATAAAATGTAACTGTTATACAGAGTGAGGAAGTAAAAGATGTGTTATAAAAAACATTTTTGTTTTTTCTCCATCAATGAAAATGAACAAACAATTTATTCGACAAAGATGAGAAAGTAGTTAGATTTTAGTGGGCAGTGTATTGAAGAGGTTTAGAATACCACCCACATTGAAACTATACCCTTTCTCATTTGATTTTTTTCTTGAGTAAAATCTTCTTTAGGCTCGTTGACAAATTTTGGGCGAACAAAATTCATGGAACTCGCGTCATCGTCACGAAACGCTTTCCATGATCTATAATAAGTACCCTTTTAGTCATGCAACCTACATTGCACTGGAGTGCGTTCATAAACGTTACAGAGTACACATTTTTCACACTCTTTTGACAACCATCGTTCATAAATGAAATTGATGTTACTCTGTGACTACTTTCCTAGCGTTCATAAATATACTTTGACATTTCCAATGTACACATTTCTAGACCGCGGTATGGAGCGTGGTAATATTTCATTGAGTTTGCGCTCTTCAAAAATGTGAAATAAGACGTAGTTTTTGTAACCGGTTATACCTAGAAACAAGAAAGTTCAAATACCAAATTTTTAAAAGAAAGAAACCGTTCCAATACAATCTCCACGTAATTTTCTATTCGTTGTAACGCAACTTTTTTTTTCCAAAAGAAACTATTAAAAGTTCTTCTTCGTCGTCACTATCGCTCTCGTCGTCAATATCATCAGATAAATGATATTTTGCACCTAATGCAGCTGCCAATGTTACAAATTTATACTGGTTTTGGTTCATCATAGTCGATATAAAAGCACAGAGGCAAATAAAATAACATAAACAAAGTTGTGGAAACGAACTACAACGAAACTTACAAATTTTATAACTAGATGTGATGCCTGATTAATTAATTAAAACTTGACAATTATGTTACCATAATGAGTTCATAAATCACGGGTTGCAATGTGCTCCATTTCAAATGTCATCCAATTCCATTACAGAGTAAAGAGTTACTTTGTACATTCGTTTATGAACGCACCCCTGGATGATTAGACAATAGGTCTTACAGAAGAGTAAACTGAATACTTTTATTAGCTGTTTCTTTTAATTTAAAGCCACTTGAAGTGAATTGAATTTTAATAAGGAGGGTTTAAACTTTAATTATTGATCATATTAATAATCTAAAACAAGTTACTTACTTTTCACTGCTATCCAAAGACTGCACCGCAGATTTTTTTTAAAGTTTAATGTTTCAATTTTTCAGAATGATGAAAGTGTAGCGGAAGGCTTAGAAGCAACAGAACGACTTCTCGAACAAACTGCTCAGCATCGTGAACAAAGTCTAGATGCCTGCGCGTCGACAATAGCACAAGGAGAAGCACTTCTCCAAGAACTGAGGTAAAAAATTTGTATAATTGTAACATAGCACGTTGTGGCTAATTTGCACCATGGTATTACCGCGTCAACTTGCAACCCGGTAAACGGTAACGGTAAACAGTAACCGGTGTCCTCTCCGCTTTGGCTCAAGAGCAGCAGAAAAATATCCTCACCGGCACGTAGAACTCGTAAATTAGGATTTTTTGGAACCATCATACAAGAAAGAAGGCTGGTACAGAAACGGGCGCCAACTTATTTTTTATTATCCTCTTAACAAGTAAAGTACATTGATGAATTTGCTGAATTCTAAACTGGAGGCGGGGCAAATAATTAACGGACAAATTCTTTAAAAGTGGTTAACATGAACACGTGCTCCACATCAAACAAAAAAGCGGCATAAAAATAACAACAGAAAAGGCCATACATCTTAGAACAAAGGGTAGGGACGTGTGCAATTTGAAAACAATATTGTTTTCATTTTTACATTTTTTTAGAATGGCGGAACGTAGAAAAGGGGTTTTAGCAATACTCGTTTTATAGACAAAGACGTAGAAAAACGGTTTGAAAATGAATTAATTGGAAGTTAATGATAATTGATAGTAGATACAAAAAATAACGATAGATATTCTATCGTTACATAATGAGTATTAAATCGGTATCGAATGGTTGAATCTAAAATATCTCCCCACTACCGCGCATCCAAACGTCAGCCGATCATGTAATGTTAGTAGACATACATATAAGAGGCTGACATTACCACAGTACGACCTATAAGTTCTTTTGTGTATCTATATTTTAGTCCGAAACATCTAGTTTTCTAAGAAAGCCTATTATCTATTTTGGAGCTTGGTATGTAACCTGATCAGGCTATTCCACTGCGATATTTTCACTATTGTGGTCCTCTGAATCTAGATTACATTCTCCAGCCCGACTCTGATCAGACTCTACAAAATAGTTCGGGTGTCTAGTCAGATACTTAAGAGTTGTAGACTTCACAGCCTTCAAATCAACTTGGAAAACTATTGAAGCCGATATTACAATCTTTTATATTTGTACCATAAAAGGTAGAACGTGTCGCGGGACACATGGTAGGAACTTTAGTTCCTTTTAAGCAATAGTCAAATTTTTTGAATCAATCAATAAATATTCATTTTACTCTGGATGAAACTTCATTTAACAAAAATATACAGTAGTATTAATGATAAAAATCTTATCATTAAGTTGATTGGCACATAGTACATATTAAGTATTCAAAGTATTGAAATAATAGGTCTATGATAACTGAAATATGAGATGTACTTTCCATAATATTCACTTTGCACTTATGTTATATTATACACTCCATACACTTTCACTAATCTCTAATAATTATATAATTTAATTCATATTGAAGCTAGAAAACTATTAATTGTAATTAATAATACAATGTATGCTGACAATCAACATTTTGCGCCCAGAGAACAGCTCGCCGGCCGAGTCGAGGCACATAACGTAACAACGTAACGTAACGGTCAGATATTTTGCGTCGCGACTCCTCTCGCTCGGTCAGATTTTTTCCTCGCTCCAACCTAGAGATACTAGCTCTGAGACTGAGGAGAGAGCGCGAGAGCCCACGCGCTCAAGACACATAACGTAACAACTTAACGTAACGGTCAGATCTTTTGCGTCGCGACCCATCTCGCTCCAAGTAACGTAACGGTCAGATTTTCCCCTCGCTCCAACCTAACATAAGGAACTAAAGTTCCAAAATAGTATTTCTTATTAATTACCGTGAATTCTTATAACAATTGCCATTGTTGTTGTTGACCCACTAACGATTATTCTTAATCTTCATACTAGTTGAAAAATTATATAACGTGTTTAGAAATCTGAAATGAAACGATAACAACATAATAAGGACCCGGTACAGTGACTGCACATAATACACCTTTCATATTTGGAAATCAATTTGTCACATAACAAACATTATTTTTTTTGTTACCTCCATGTACATTATAAAGAAATCTTATTCAAGCGACCGTAACCGTTCAACTAATTAAAGACAATTAATATATTATGTGGTTTCCAAATCATATGATGAGTCACTTTGAGTTTATATAAGCCACTTATGTCGCATTCGAATTCTACCTGAAAGACCCTCGGGCTATCGGTACGGGTATACTGTCAATCATTCTTTTATTTAGAATGATTAATGAGAAAGAAATTTCAGCATCGACTCATTTCTACATGTCAGTGTGTATCTTTAATTAAAACATTCTTAAGAGTTCACCAATGCTATCTTCAATCACTTAGCAGTTATTGTAAAAGCAAAAGTTTGTGCATTTAAAAATGCTGTCATTATACTTGTACGGTTACTTTTAAATTTTATTCTTTTATGTACCGGGTGTCCGATGAAGCTGTATCTCTGAAACTATTTACCCCATTACAAACTTGTATAAGAGCTAAAGCTCCTAAAAAATCTTATATTCACCTAAAATATTTCTTTTTATCAAATATAAAATTTATAATATATTTTGTAAGACATTCGCATTGTCATAATGATAAAAAAACTGCAAGCGCAAGCTAAATAACTAACCAAATGCGTAAGTAAAGTCCACCAATGAGATACTAACGTGCTTTGTGGGCTCTTTTTTTTCCTTCTGAGATGGGAAACTCATGTTCGAATGGGTCCTAACCAGTACCCAGACAGTGTTGGACTCATCCCCAAGGAATGCCTACCAACCAAACCCACCTCAAGCTCGCCGTTACTCCCGCCTCGGAATCACTACCCTAGCATACTTCGGGCGGCGATCGCTCACACACTCTCCGTCATCTACTCCCTTCTATCACTCCTACCTCTCACATGCCTTCTCTTTCTTAATCATGCTCTTCAATAGATTTATCTGTAGCACCCTCCATCTATACTCTATTTTTTTCTTCCCGCAGTCTGCTTTCTCCTCCCTCCTATTTGCCCAGACTCGTCCCCACTGAGGGGTCCAGAGGGAACCTCCCATGTTTTCCCTCTCCGTCTTTATCCACTCCCTTCCTTCCCCTACTACATTCTGTCTCACCTGGCTTGTGTTCCACGCTCTTACATATCCAGCATTTCCTTATATTCACCACTCTCTTGGCATTACACCCCGCTACCTGGTATCCCTTCACTCCACATCCAAAGCATCTGCCCTCCTCTCTCCCCTCTACAATATTTACCCTATTCCAGTCCAACTTAATCTCCCGTTTTCCTAGTAAGGCTTCCGCTTTCTCCCATTCCACCCTCACCACCGCCATTTTCATCCCGTTCCTCACCCTCACTACGGTCATCACCCTTGCCCCTTCACCAATCGATTCATCTATTTTCTTTCTCGTCACTTCATCTTCAATCCACGGGTCTATACCCAACTAACCGTAATCTTATCTAACCCCTTGACGATCTAAAATCCGAAAAAAATCTGAAGTAATGAGCTAATAAATAAAAAGTGACCATTCAAAATTTAAATTTTGAACTGAAACTTACAGAGACTCATTTTTTTGGTTTAAAAAATTATACCGTAAAGAGAAAAAAAATAAAAAAAGGGTAAAATTCGATTTTTGACATTTCAAAAAATATAAAGCGACTCCTTACAATTTTTTTTGAGCTGTCCTTTGAAGAGAACTCTTGAAACATCCAAAAATGTCATTTTTTGCGCCACCATAACTGAGTATTCCTAGGACTGATATATGTCTTTTCCTCCACGCAGAGACCACACACAACTTTTTGGGGAATCAGGAATTTTTGGGGCTGAGGGTTCTATAATGTCACTTTTTGTATAGTAGAAAGCGGATTTCATACTTTTTTTTTCAATAATATTAAAAATTATAATATCAATTGCAGGTCTATAGCTGAAATGGACACAACTGGTTCAGTAGCTGCAATAGAATCTGCTCTGGACCGGTTAGCCAAACAAAGAAACGACTTGGAAGAGCTTTGGGCTGCTAGAAAACTTCGCTTAGACCTTTGCTTAAGATTACGACTGTTTGAAAGGGACGCTCTAGAGGTATCCTCCCAACTCGAAATGTGGTCGGAAGAACTTCAACATAGCGAACTAACTAGGGATATACCTAAAGCGGAACAATTTTTGCGGTTACATAACGAAAGTGTCAGTCAAATGCAGAATACGACGTATCAGGTGCTGCAACAGGGACAAGATTTGGTGCAGGTGTTTGAAAATTCTGGAATTTGTGTTATGGCTGATGCCCAGTACAATGCTCAGACTAGGGTAAGAAATTTTACTTAATCTAATGACTTTTAGAAAAATTGATACCATTTTTTATAATTTATTATTTGAAAATATTTTACCAGGTAACTTTTATTCTATAAAATTCTTATCAACTTCCAAAGTCGTTGTTTTCTTAATGACTGCTCTCACATAGTGGTGAATTTTTCATGACCCATCTCTGTGAGTTTTTACTCCTAACCGTGCTCTGCAAATTCCCAGAGCTAACAGTTTATAAATAGTGCATACAGGGATATTCAAGATTTTTATTTTAATGTAGGTCCAAGTTTTGCTCGAGTTCCTTCATGACAGAGAAATGGATCTGGAAGAATTGGCGGAATTGAAGCGCGTCAAACTAGAGCAGTGCATTCAATTGGGACAATTTCAAAACGATGCTAACCAAGTGATAAGTTGGATAAGAAACGGAGAATCCATGTTGATGGCTAGTTTTACGATACCCAATAGTTTAGGTGATGCTGAACTTTTAAAAAAGGAGCACGAACAGTTTCAAGTGGCTATAGAGAAAACTCATACCTCAGGTACTATTTAGATCATATTTATTTTTATATAATTGCTCTATTAATTTATTCAAACAATATATATACATTTTTTGTATTCACTCCATTTGTTTCAATCCTTCTTGAACACTTAAATTATATTATATTATATTCTTAAATTATATAAATGTCTGTACATTGTAACATTGTTCAAGATAGTTAGCTCATTTTTTTTCTCCTTTTGCGCAGTCTTTCTTGTTCCGAGAGCACTGTAGCCTGCTGGCTTATTGTACTCTAGTCCCACTTTACTCTACCTACCCAGTCATTCTCGCACCTTCGAGTGGACATGGTTAGTTCAAGTGATCAGTGGCCAACCATTTATGTGGCTACACTAATGTATAACAAGGAAATATTACATAATAGACCAGTGCCGAAGCCTTCAAAAATAGTAAAAAGTGAAAAAAATAATGGGATAAAACCCATCAGAAAAGGAGGGGAATATGATATAATTGGAGAAAAAAATAAATTACGGGCGATCCGAGTTCGAGAAGTGGGAAGGGGAAAGAATAACACTGAATCAATTAAGGTTTCAAAAATATCAATTGGCAAAAATTAAATCATCCTTCATTTTGGCAAACCTCTCACCCACAGAAGGAGCAGCAGAACAACATTGTTACAGGGCATATTATCAGCTTCAAACTTGGTTGGGCAACGAATTGACAGCAACAGATTGGGGCTGGAAGCAACATCAACGTGGCATTATGCCCAAATTTACAGAAAATGATTTAATTCCGGAAATATTGCTCAAAACTATTTGCTGCAGCTGTGAAACTGGATGTAACAATTTGAAATGTGGCTGCTGAAAACATGGTTTGAAATGCTCAAATTTATGTACAAATTGTCATGGTTCTGGAAATTGCTTCAATATGGAAGAAATAACCTACGAAGATGTAAATGATTCAGATGAAATTGTTGGTGAAGAATCAATGGAGACTGGAAATAACATTGGAGACGAAGAAGGTCTTGAAGATTTCGAAGATCAACTAGAGTTGGAAAGATTTGTCGAGTCTAACGATGAAGAAATGCCATCAAAGCAACAAAAATTAACGGATAGATGATTAGAATTCTAGATAATGTATTTATAAATATAAAGATTAACGTTTTTAAAATTATTATAATGTAATTAAAATGAACTCTCTAAATTCAATAGTACGATTTACATGTATATTCACATTTCATGAGATTTTCTATGACTTGAATGTAATTCGAATTTAATGAATAAACTTTTTAACTCAAAAAAAATTGCAGCAATCACATTTTTTCGATGGAATTGTACATAGTGATTAAAAAAAACTTCGAATTTGAGTTTATTTATTTTTTTGCATTTTCTGAGAAGATTTACCATGGAGATGTATATTTTTTTTCACACTATCAGAAAGTAGAGATTTCAACAAACAAAAAGCCCACCGACTTTTTGAAAAAAGCTTATATTTTTACGCGAGAATTTTCGATTGAAAATTGGGGTACTTTCTTAATATTAAGTCAAAATAGAGTGAAAAAAAGTATTTCAAATCAAATAAATTACGGTGTATTTGGGACATAATAAGGTAAGTTTTCACAAAATTTCGTGAAAAAATACTTTTTTTTGAAAAAGATTAAAATAAAAAACCAAAAACGGTTATTTGAATTTTTCACATAAATTTTGAGGTTATGTGTAAAAATTGTAGATACAAAAGTTGTAGAACTTTTCATTACTTACAACTTTGCCATTTAACTTTTTTCCGTAGGGCTTGTAGTTTTGCCGGAAATCGAGATAAACCATTTTTCACCCTTAAAAACTCACCCCCTCCCACTTCCTCCCGAACTCGGATCACCCGTAATGAATTTTTTTCCTGAATTATATCATATTCCCCTCCTTCTCTGATGGGTTTTATCCTATTATTATTTTTATTGTTTCCAAAATTATCGACCCTGGTCTATAAACGATGCCAAACCATAAAATATAATGAAAGTTTTAACAATATAGATGTCAAACGATGTTTACAAAAGCGTTACGTCACTGGCTCTAGCTCTAGCCTTATAATCAATATTGTTATATAGTTTATTCACGATAAAAAGACGATGACGTTGCAAAACAAAATATTGTGATGTTGCCAAGCTGTAGTTTTTTTTTCTTCAAATTAGCTTGACAAAGATGTAACCATCTCTTGACATTTTATGTTCGGTTGCTTCGGCATTTTATTTAATACACACTGCAGATTTGCCTAAATAATTAGTTATGAAAATAACTGTTTTTTTAATCTTGAAGAAACAATGAATTTAAAAGCACTAAAAAATTTGTAAATTTTAGACGATGATCTAATGTCAATAAACGTCAAAACAAACTGGGGAATTTTACCACTTGATCTGACAACGTCTTGAAGTTTTGCCAACCCGTTTGGTGTAAATTGCCCTGTCTGTTGAGGATAAATTGTATTTACGGTTGGTAAATTAATATTTATTCTGATAAGCAGAAAAGTAAATAAAAATGACATCATCGTCTTTTTATCGTAAAAATCCTATATATCAGTTATTTTTAGTGACATGATCCCTATTATTTGGAACCTGACCTTCCTTGCTCCAAATTTGTTAAATTTTGTATTTATTTTTCAGCCGTTCAAGTAAAACATCGCGCAGATACTCTAATCAACGCCAACCATTACGATCCACAAAGCGTCAAAGATATATCCGAAGAAGTTACCAAAAGATGGCAGCAACTAGTAACGTGCGCAGAGGAAAGACATAAATTGGTGACTGCCAGTTTGAATTTTTACAAAACCGCCGAACAAGTTTGCTCCGTTCTGGATAGTTTAGAAAGAGAGTATAGGTTAGTTGAATATTTTTTTTGTGTTTAAAATATAATTGAAATTTAATATTTTGTTTTTTAGGAGAGATGAAGACTGGTGCGCCACTGGACAAGCGAACGTCGACAAAGCCACCGCCATATCCCAACTCATTAACAAACATCAAGAACAAAAAGAAGCTTTTTTAAAAGCTTGCACGTTAGCGCGAAGGACGGCGGAAACATTTTTAAAATATACGACCAGAAGTTTGCAGTTTTACAATTATCCGAGTAGCAGCGGAAATCACGAAGCGAGAGTAAAGGGAATCCTGGAGAAGTTGTTGAATCAAGAAAACAAAGTGCTGGAACATTGGACGCAGAGAAAAAAGAAGTTGGATCAGTGTCAACAGTTTGTTTTGTTCGAGAGATCTGCCAAACAAGCTATTGAATGGATCCACGAAACAGGTACGTTAATGATATTATTTTTTATTACAATTGTACGGTTTGTAAAATTTTTCAACTGACATAAATAAGTAGGATTAAGCACCGGCCACATTAGGCTGGTTGCCAGCCGCGAATTAAGGAAGCCGCTACTATAAGCTTGTTGTTACCACGAAATTCGCTGCCGACACGACCACCCGGTGAGTATTTACCAGCGGCTGACGAAGTTAGACATGTTCAACTTTTGGTAGCAGGCAGTGGCGACTAAAAGGTCACGTGATCAACTCGAACTCGCTGGCCCCAGCTAGCAGCGCAGTCTGACCACCTGAGTCGCACATCAGCGTCGAGTAGACAAACACGTGGTCTGTTGTTTACACGTATACTGTTGTTTTTATTTGTGAATTTTGTATAAATATACCGAGTTCATGTTATGCGGCACTCTAAACAACAAAGCCAGAGATCTAAAACTATCTCCACGTGCAAGGTATCTTGAGGTTATTTCCAACTTGATTTTACACGAAATCGACTGTCTAAATCTAGTATTTTGTTTTTTCCTTAGCGGTTCAACTAACTCCTGTAAGTTTCTGGGTCCTCTTTTTTCAACTCTTCTGAAAGTCCTGGGGATGCTCCTAATTCTTCCCTCCTTTGTATCCAAGGCCTACACCACCATCGTCTCTTCTTGCGGCTCAACATTTCCAATCAAAGTTCCGTCACACATTCTTAAGAACCGCCTAATCACTTGTTTACGTGGACCCACAAGCACGGGTCACCCAGCAACCAGCCTAATGTGACCCGAGCTTTAGGTACAGTAATCGCCAGATATTCTGATACACCAGCAACTATCAACTAAGAGAGAAAGAGTAATAATGCCCCGCCCACTCGGCTGCTATTAGTAGCAACGTGTTGACAAACGCCAATTGTATCAAACCTTATCTTGTGTTGAGATTTTCAGTAGCGGAGCGTCACACAGTTGTTCCTGCTTTGTACAATGTAATTCGTAATAGAGAGGGTATACTCAGAATTTGCACAGCACTGTTTACAGTTATCGGATGGGAGGTGTCAATAGTTACTTGGTGATTACTGTATTTACGATGCTTGGTAAAGTAGGTAGGCAACGTCGCATTTTAAACCGATTGTGTGTAGCATTTTTATGAAAATTTTTATTTGATTTTGGGTAGCAACTATAAGTAACTACATAAGTGCGAACGGCAGCTGTTCATCGGTGAGCATAGGTCGTAGGAACCGTTGCTAATTTGTGGATTGTATAGAATGAAAAGTAGTTTTCCCTTGAGCGCCACTTTATTTTAGACAGCAATTATTAACTTCATAAAAAAATAAAGAAAAAATGAAGTAAGTAAAATCACTAATGAAATTTATCTGTAAAATTTAAGAATGTTAAAAGTGTAGACCAAAAAGAAATAACACAATTTAGTAGCAACGTTTTTTATTTAATAAAATAAAAAAAATATGATGGTTGAATACTCGTTCAACATAATATGTACAGATTTATCAATTTAACAAAAATAGGATACTTATCCAAAACATTTTGACATCCTCAAACTCTTGAAGTCATATATAATATATAACTAATAAGACCATATTAAAATAGATTCATCCCTCAAAAAATGTAGGTACGAATAAGTACAGATTATAGCTATAATATGTTCACAGTTTCGTATACGATTAGACCTTAATTATAAAACAAATTAGGTTTAATTGATAGGGATGTTGAAAACAAATGAAATGATTTCGGTATACATATAGAACCAGG